>JACGAQ010000174.1:0-266952 GCA_014119065.1 Orius insidiosus
CCTACTGTCTTCTCGTCCTAAACTAACGTACAAAAATTGCTGCGTCGGAGAAATGAGGCAGCGTTCCACGCCAGCAAATTTTAAACTCCTTTTTGCGCCTACTGAGCTCATCCTTCATCCCAGGGCCGCCTACAGGGTGAGCAAATCCTCGCGAGAGGAAAAAAATTAACCCCCTTGTGTCATAAAACGAGCTCATCCTCGCGAGAAAAAAAAAATTAACCCCCTTTCGTCATAAAACGAGCACATCCTCGCGAGAGGAAAAAATTAACCCCCTCGTGTCATAAAACGAGCTGATCCTCGCGAGAGGAAAAAAATTAACCCCCTTGTGTCACAAAACGAGCTGATCCTCGCAAAAATAAACAAACAAACCGATCGTGACTTGCTGGGGTGGAACCCTGCCGCATTTCTCCGACGCAGTAGTTTTTGTACGTTAGTTTTAGGTCGAGAAGACAGTAGGACGAGAATACTTTCGGATGAGATGTGTGCCCCCGTATAATTTTGCTACTGAGTTCAAAATGTGAATTCTATGGCCTGGAATTGTTATACGCCTTAATTTCTTACACGTGTTAGCTTAAACCGAGGTGAAATTTATATGGAAAATAAGCGCCTGACGGAAATGTATTTCTCGTCACTATGTAAAATTTTTCCGCATTAAGAGTAAAAGGGTTTTCCACGCAGCTAAGGTGTAATATATTCCCCTCAGGTAGTTACAAAAAAACGCTTTTTCTTTCGCTTCTTTTAATTTATATGGTTGAATTTGGCCAAATTTTTATGAAAAAAGATGTACCCTTGGGAAGAATTTAAGGAATTACGACGTCCCTTGTAATTTCATGGCATGTGGGAGTCGAAAAATTAATCTATATCAATCTTCTTTCTATTTATTTTGAAGTTTTTTCCTTTTTCTTTTTTTTTCTGCAATCTTCAAATGAAACGTGACCTCGCATCATTTTTACCTCAAAAGAAAATGTGACGTCAGAAGTCTCTAATGGTAGCCATGGTCATTATAGGACCCGAAAAAAGGGGTAAAGAAAGGGAAAAAAATTTTTAGAGATATTAATTTTTTGGAAGTTCGGATCGCCAATGCCGAACTTCTTTAAATGTAAAACGAGTAAATTAAAGAAGAAAATAAGTGGAATAAAGTTAGGCCCCCGTGGGATTCGAACCTACGACCTCTTGGTTTCTAGTCCACTGCTTTACCCTTCTTTCTTCTTCCTTCTTTCCTCTGTTTATACCGTAATGCAATCCAAGAGATGGCACTGTGGTAGCCTGCATAATTACCTGATTCAACCCCATTGCCCCTCCTGTAACTAAATTACCTTACTATTAATTACTCCATTGGTCGGATTTATAGTTTAACCACACTAAAAGGTGGTTTATAGATGTTAATTTTTTAATGCCGAACATCAAAATTAAGGGGACACACATCTCATCCGAAAGTATTCTCGTCCTAAAACTAACGTACAAAAACTGTTGCGTCGGAGAAATGCGGCAGCGTTCCACCCAGCAAGTCACGGTCGGTTTGTTTGTTTATTTTTGCGAGTATCAGCTCGTTTTGTGACAAAAGGGGGTTAATTTTTTTCCTCTCGCGAGGATGTGCTCGTTTTATGACGAAAGGGGGTTAATTTTTTTTTTTCTCGCGAGGATCAGCTCGTTTTATGACACAAGGGGGTTAATTTTTTTCCTCTCGCGAGGATTTGCTCACCTGTTGGCGGCCCTTGGATGGATGATGAGCTCGTTAGGCGCAAAAAGGAGTTTAAAATTTGCTGGCGTGGAACGCTGCCTCATTTCTCCGACGCAGCAATTTTTGTACGTTAGTTTTAGGACGAGAAGACAGTAGGACGAGAAGACAGCAGGACGAGAATACTTTAGGATGAGAATACTTTCGGACGAGATGTAGGCACTCAAAATTAATAGTAAACCGAATAAATTAGGAAGAGTGGAAAAAAGAGTATATACAGCGGCATCTTAGTTGGTAGAGCGAAATTGTCTAGAAACGCATAGATCGTAGGTTCGAATCCCACTGGGGGCATTTTTTTTTCAACTTTTTTCCTCCCTTTACCCTGTTTACATTAAAAAATTTAATTAGTAAAACTTCCAAAATAACGAAATATGCTATTTTATTACTCTGTACAAAAATCAATATGTACTTTCCTCCCTAATTTGCTTTTCTCGCAATTTCCCATCATGGCAATTATTTGCTTTACACATCCAGAAATTAAACCTTTAAGTCTTAAATAATTGAATTTATGTTATATTTATTATCTCCTTATTTTGTGATCAAATAGAAACCCCTTTTTTAAGATCAATATCCAATTTTCTTTAAGAAAGGGGGATGGGGTAAAGAAAATTAATTCCTTTGATGATAAAAAAAGTATAAAATCTTGTTTTTCTTTTATTGTTCACTTAATTAATTTCGACTAAGTGACTTTCGGTTAGGCCCCGCGTGGTAGGGATACTAAGAATACCCTGTATTCTACCCTGTATTTCCCAAGAGGGTAATATATCACCCCAGATAATAAAACGACTCGATCATCTGCAAGATTTTATCTTCTTCCAAGATATTGATATTTGCGGACGCCCACGTTTATAAGGTGGGTTTCAACGTAGGTTTTCCAGAGGGAATGTGAAAAACCCCGTAAAATATTCACGGAGATAATTAGGGTTGGCACGACAAAAACTTTTCAAGGGGGGCTCTATTTTAAGTCAAAACTTTTTATCAATTTTTTTCTCAGGTTCGATTATTGAAAAATCCCATATTGAAAATATTCATTTTTGATTAAAATTCTACAAGCATATTGAAACTCCCGGTTTTTTTTGTTGACATGAATCCGGCGGTACTTGCCAAATAGTAATCAACGTTTCTTGTTAGTGTAGGGAAATGAAGCCTTTTACACGCTACCTTAAACATATAAAATAATTATATCCTTAAACTCCCGTTAACTTTATTATTTTCCTAAGCTTCTGAGTTTCGACGTAAATCCTCTTAAAAAGAGATTGACGTTTAAGGGGACAGAAAAGAGATTAATTAACTTCATAGTGAGCCCATGTCATAGCTTAATTAATTTTCAAAGTTGAGGACGGGTATCTCCAAGTATTCAGGAAACTGTCGGTTAGATTATATAAACTAGTCTTCTGGGTAGTAAATCTTAGTTTTTAACTTCCTTAAAAGAAAATATTGTGATACCCTCCACGTTGGGTTTTTGTGTCTTAGGGTCAATTCGAATATTGATCTTTACCGATCTCAACTTTGTCTGTGGTGCCGGCCGGCCGGCCGTAGCATTTTTTCCGGAACACTTTTCGGCCACAGTTTTCATCCGATTTTCACCAAATTTTCACACTTTCTTTAGCCGGTGAACAAGAATGTAACGAGGGCTATTTTTGAATTTCGAAAAAATGCCTGTTTGAAATTTTAAAAAGCTCGCTGCGGCCGAACCGTTGGTCCGATTTTCACCAAATTTTTAGCAATTACTCCTTATATTTTGACGAATTTTTGGGGTAAAAAAATTGCCACTTTTAATAATTATTTTTATTATTAGGGAGAAATTTCATACTTCTACCCATTACGAGAGGCACATCCCTAGGCTAAAGAGCCCATTATTTCTACCTTGACACTTTGAAAAATTTTTGAAAAAAGAACTTAGAAAATTTAAAAAAAATCGAAAAAAAAGGAAAACCCGGAAAATTCTTGGAAAAAAACTTAGAAAATTTATCAAAAAAAAAATAAAATAAAAAATAAAACCGAAAATTTTACGAAAAAAAAATCTCGGAAAATTAAAAATTAAAAAATAAAAACTTCCCCCTTCCTTATTCTTCCCCTCCTTTATACTTTCTCTCCCTTCGTTATACTTTCGTTCCCTTATACTTCCCCCTCTGTTATACTTCCCCCCACATACGAGTATACTTCCCCCTCCGTTTTACGTCTCCTCCGTTATACTTCCCCCTCCTATATACTGTAAGGCGTATTCATATGAGGCGCTCCGGGTACGAAGGGCGAACTCGACAAAATGTAGTTTCGAGATATTCGCATTTTAAAGTTTCGGTTTTTACGTATTTAAAGGGGAAAAAGAGGTCTAGAATCTGAAAATGAAAAAAAAACTGGAGGACCCTTCCCCAAAACCCGACGTCGAGGGTATCACAATAACTTCTTTAAGGAAGTTTAAAAAAATTTGTCCGAAGTCGAGTTCGCCCTTCGTACCCGGAGCGCCTCATAAACGTGTTAAAAAATTTTATACATGGTTTCATTATTATGTAATGCCTTTTTTAAGCATAAAAGAAGATTCACCTATACAATCTGCCATGTTCTATTGTGACGAGAAAGCCAGGGACAATGTTCGAGCTCACAATGGAGTCTGTTTCTGACTGTCTAAATAGCAAACCAAAGCTGAAAGCGGAGGATTTCAATCGTAAAGAAAACGCTCGATTTCAAACCACTTTTATCCGCATCCTCTCATGCGAATAACTCCATCATCATGCAAAAACGTTAAATTTTTGACTATTTTTGTCCTTGAGTCTTTGAAGTTTTGCTCCAATTTTGCGAATTTCCCTCAAGTCAAAGTAACAAGAGAGCTTATTCTTCAAAAACCGTTCCTCAAGGGTATCACAATAACATGCTTTGAGAAAGTTAGATTAAAAGAACCCTGAGTAAAAGAGACACTTTTCTCTTTAATTTAGTTCCGTTTTAACACCTAATTTTAAATCCGAAGTTTATACATGAGGTTAAAATGGGTTTCTTATCTTGTTTCCACACGGAGAGCATACTAAAGGAGTTAACATTAAACGGGACTCGTTTTTATTGTCCGAGTTTTTTAAAAGAAAAATTCTTTTTCAAACTCCCTACGGGTTATTAAAGCGGTCGATTCGCTTAAAAAAAATGTCCTCAAAAATCCCTTTAGGACTATATCAGAATACATAAAAAGGCACGGAGTCGTGAAGGTGAAATATCACCGGCTCGTGTAGGCCCGAAGGGGTCTACCATGTTTTTGGCAAATTACAGAAGTTAGAACAAAGCGTAGAACTAACGAGTGACGTCTGATTTATAGCTTAACGGGAGAGAACTCATTTTTTATCAAGAAAAATTACTCTATTGAAATTATTCTTTAACTTTATTATTTCTGAAACTATAAAAAAAGGATCAATTAGGTTGGATTTGCCGTGACGTTTTTTACGGCGAATGTTTTCCTTGATTTACATCTCTTTTTATTCTTCAACTTTTTATCTAGCAAAAACATAAAATTGAATTATGTCGTCAAAAATTCTTTTTTCATAATAAGGCAAAAGACTCGGTTATTCTGACTAATTTAGGACTTCTCGTCTTAATAAAAGGGGTCGTTTAAGTATTCAGACAGAAGGTACCAAGTAGGCTATAAAATTTAATTAACGTTATGAGAAATTACGAGTTGGAAATTCATAGAAACTTGGGAGGTTAGAAGTGGGACTGGAGAATTTTCAACGAAGATAAGAGTATCTTAAAACACCTTTAATAAAAAAATCAATAAGTTTTAAAAGTGGCTGCATTGCACCAATTTTAAATCAAGACGTTATTAAATGTCTAGAATGATGTTTTAGGTCGAACGTGATCGCTTTTTTACGGATAAAATCTGGCCTTTCGAAGAAAATCGTTCAACATTGTTGAAATCGATTTGGAAAAGCGGGCGGGAAATATTAAAAGAGGTTTTAAGCTTCGGAAAGCCCGCCGGAACGAGATAACTGCATCGGAGCTTTCGATTCCGGAGGACATAAATTACTCGAAATGACCGTCCCCAAGGGTAAAATTGGAATTCTTTCACGCTAATAGAACCGGTATTAAAACTATTAAATCGTATAGAAAGTCAGATTTGAATAAAAATCTGCATAAAAGCGATCGTTATTTTCTTTATTTTAATTTTTTTCGTAAAAATTAATATTTTAGGTGTAGGCAGCTTGAATAACTTGAGGCAGTTATTGATCACGCTTAAAAAGCCAGAATCCCACTTCTGATATAAGTTATTTCGGTCCATAATCATTAAGAAAATTAAGGACTAGTTTGAAGAGCTTCCAACGAAAACTTCCTTAAAGAGAAGTAACAATACAGAAGGGGGAAGTATAACGGAGGGACGTACAACAGAGGGGGAAGTATATGGGAGGGGAAGTATAATGGAGGGGGAAGTATAAGGGAACGAAATTATAACGGAAAGGGAAGTTCTTTTTGTCAAAAAATTTTCTAAGTTTTTTTTTTTTTTTTTTTTTTTTTTTTTTTTTTTTTTTTTTTTTTCCGGGTTTTCTTTTTTTAGCTTTTTTTTTTTGAAAAATTTTTCAAGTTCTTTTTTTTGAAAATTTTTTTAAGCGTCAAGGTAGAAATAATGGGCTCTTTGGCCTACGGATGTGCCTCTCGTAATGGGTAGAAGTATGAAATTTCTCCCTATTAAAAAAAAAATTAAAAAGTGGCAATTTTTTTACCCCAAAAATTCGTCAAAAAATAAGGAGTAATTGCTAAAAATTTGGTGAAAATCGGACCAACCGGCTGCAGCGAGTTTTTTAAAATTTCAAACAGGCATTTTTTCGAAATTCAAAAATAGCCCTCGTTACATTCTTGTTCACCGGATAAAGAAAGTGTGAAAATTTGGTGAAAATCGGATGAAAACTGTGGCCGAAAAGTGTTCCGGAAAAAATGCACCACAGACAAGTTGAGATCGGTGTAGATCCATATTCGAATTTATCCTAAGGGTCTGGAAGACCCTTCCCACAATCACAGTATCACAATAACTTTTTAAGGAAGTATTCGAGGATTTTTTTTTAACATTTTGGTTTGTCATTTTAAAATCCTTTTCAATTAAGAAATTTAAAAGTAGTTCAAATTTAAGCCTTTTTTATTCTCTTAATTTTAATGAAGCAACCCTTAAAACTTATTTTTAGCTTTAATTTTTGTTTTTCTGAATTTAAAAGGAAATAAGGTTTGAATAAAATGGGAAACGGAAATCTCTTGATTGGATTCCATTGAATAGCCGAGCGTGAAATCCTTATACAAAAGGGCGGAATGAAAAAACGATTACCTTCAACATATTTTTTCGGTCACACGTTCTTTAAAAAAATTTTTCTTTTTTGTTATCCAGGAAGAAGATAGAATCTATCGGAAAAATGACGCAGATGACACAAGAGGAGATCATGGCCAACACGAAAATCGTGGTCCAAGGCCTCGAAGCTTTAAAGAACGAGCACAATTCGATTTTGAACAGTCTGAGCGCGGGGTCTTTGGAGCTGACTGTGAGCGCCGTCGAAAGGGCACAGCAGGCCGTTCAAGACGCCTCCGTTTTAAACGAAAGGCAATCTCTGGTACAAAAGTCACTCGATATGATCGAACTCGGACTCGGAGAAGCTCAGGTAAATTTTTATTTCTCTTTAGGCTCATCAATATCCCTCTTTTACATCTCAATCCCTCAATTAACACCGTCAAACGAAAGTTTACCGATGTAATCGATCGTTTTTCCAATTAAAAACAAAGGAAGTTTTAATTAAAGTGCAACCCCTTTGAATTTTATCGTTATTTATAAATTTTTTAAACCTTTTTTAGTAGATACTTTCAACTTTTTACCCTCAAGCCCAATAAAAATTCCCTCGTATAAATAATCCCATTTATTTTAAATTTTCAAAATGTTCCTAAATAAATTTTGAAGGACGAATTATTAAAAAGCTCTTCAATTTTTTTCTGCCCTAAAAAAATCAAACAATTTAATCAGTTTAAGGAGGTATGATGGTTTTTAAGTGAGTTGCTTTGCAAATTTTTCGTTGTTAACAACGGTTTTCGGTTTTTCCCTTCTATCTCGGAAACCGTCGCTCAAAACGTAAAAATGTCCTAAGTAATAGTTGTAGGTACTGAAATTTACTACATAAAATATTCTATTAGCTTTTTCCGTCAGAGCAATACTTCAGGAGATATGGAAGTATTTAAGTTGGTTGCTTTGCAAATTTTTCGTTGTTAACAACGGTTTTCGGTTTTTCCCTTCTATCTCGGAAACCGTCGCTCAAAACGAAAAAATGTCATAAGTAAAAGTCGTAGCTACGGAAATTTCCTACAAAAAAGACCTCAATGGTTTTTTTTGTCAGAGCAATACTTAAGGAGATATGAGGGTTCTTAAGTGAGTTGCTTTGCAAATTTTTCGTTGTGAGCAACTGTTTTCGGTTTTTCCCTTCTATCTCGGAAACTGTCGCTCAAAACGAAAAAATGTCTTAAGTAAAAGTTATAGGTACAAAGATTTCCTACAAAAATTTTTTTATTCATTATTTGCGAAAGAGCAATATTTAAGGAGTTATAAGGTTAAAACTAATAATCCTACAGAGCCTGTCTGAAAAATTAAAACCTTCATATCTCCTAAAATATTGCTCTGACGGAAAAAAACAATAAGATATTTTATGTAGTAAATTTCCGTAGCTACAACTTTTAATTAGGACATTTTTTCGTTTTGAGCGACGGTTTTCAAGATAGAAGGGAAAAACCGAAAACCGTTTCTCACAACGAAAAATGTACAAAGCAACCAACTTAAAACCCTCATATCCCCTTAAAAAACATGAAAAATGGAAATGATAATCGGATTTAAAGTTCAAATTTTGTCCTAATTTCAAACTCATAAAAAAACCCCGTCGCCATGGATACTGGAAATTGAATAAAGCGAATTTTCTCGGATAGAAAAGCCACATTCCTTGTTATAGTAATCGTATTCCCTTAGTTTCACCCTTCACTAATGATGCGGACGGTTTGATCTAAAATTCTAACGAGTTTCACAAATAAACTTTTCTTTTTTAAAATATCGATGTCCAATTGAGGCGCTCCGGATACGAAGGGCGAACTCGACATCGGACAAATTTTTAACTTCCTTAAAGAAGTTATTGTGATACCCTCGACGTCAGTTTTTTTTAATTTTCAGATTCTAGACCTCTTGGTGAATACACCCATATAATTTTTATGTTGAGTTCGCCATTTTTTCCCCTTTAAATACGTAAAAACCGAAACTTTAAAATTGTCGAGTTCGCCCTTCGTATCCGGAGCGCCTCAATTACTTAAATAATTTTTTAAAATAAAAAAAATATTTTTTAACATTGCTAATTGCCGTCAAAAGTGTACTCGAGGGAAAGATTTTCAAGGGGCACTTAGCGGAAAGCACTCTTACGGTTAGATGAATTCATATTGTGTACTTTCCTAACCTTCTACCTTAATTAAAATGAGAAAAGCGGTAAAATTATTTATTATAATAAAGATGGCGTTTTTCAAAGACTTTTTGTCAAACAGTTTTTATTAGTAATTATCGTCGAGAAAACGAGGAGAAATGAATGATTCAAAGGAGATTTTATTGGGTTTGCCGGGGGATTGTTCACAAAAGGAAAATCTCTCAAAGTAGGCTTTTCTTCCTTTTATTTTCTTTTAACGCTAAAGTCCGTAAGGAAATTGGCTTTTTCACTCTATTTTCTGTATTAGATTTTTCTTTTTACAAAATCGGATTTTCTTCAGAACTTTGTGTTGAGAATGATAAATTGATGACATTAGCGAAACGTATCGCACACCCCAGGCTCTTTAAAAAGCACTCAAGGTTGAAATATTTGGGGTTTTTTTCATAACCTATATGAGAAAAAAAATTATGGACGCAAAAAACTTGATTGAGAACTCTAATGAATTTTTCGCGGAGTCTGAAAGCCCCTTTTTCTAATATCCTTTGGAGGGTATTACAATAGCTGAGAAATTATTAGGTGTACAAAATGAAACTTTTCGTTCCCTTATACTTCCCCCTCGATTATACTTCCCCCTCGATTATACTTCCCCCTCTGTTATACTTCCCCGTTCGTTATACTTCCCCCTCCGTTATACTTCCCCTCCCATATACTTCCTACTCTGTTATACTTCCCCCTCCGTTATACTTCCCCTCCCATATACATCCCCCCTCCTATATAGATACTTCTCTTTAAGGAAGTTTTCGTTGGAAGCTCTTCAAACCAGTACTTTTCTAGGACGCACCATTTTCGGAAAATAATTTTTTTTTTAAATAATTTATCTTGAAAGCAGTGCGTACTAGAGAAAAAATGAATAGAATAAAAATTAAAGAGAATTAAATTTCCAACAGATTTTATTTAGTGCATTTTTTCAATATCTGTAACGGTTTACGATTTACAAGCCTTTAAAAATTAACCTTCTTAATGGTTATGCTTCAATAACCTTCTTTCACGGAGAAGGTCAACTTTCAAATAAATTTATCTTGAAAACCGTGCGTCCTAGAGAAAAAATGAATAGAATAAAAATTAAAGAGAATTAAATTTCCAACAGATTTTATTTAGTGCATTTTTTCAATATCTGTAACGGTTTACGATTGACAAGCCTTTAAAAATTAACCTTCTTAATGGTTATACTTCAATAACCTTCTTACACGGAGAAGGTCAACTTTTGATGGACTTTAACGCCTAAAATGTTTAAAATTTTGAAAAAATGAATTACTAGGTGTACAAAATGAAACTCGGCTAAAATCTACAAAATTCAAAACCCTGTGGCTGAGTTTCATTTTGAACACCTAATAAATAAAAATTGTAGGAAATTTAATTATCTATAAAGTACTTAATTATTTTTTTCTAGGATGCACCATTTTCGGAAAATAATTTTTTTAAAAAATAAATTTATCTTGAAAACATTGCGTCCTAGAGAAAAAATGAATAGAATAAAAATTAAAGAGAATTAAATTTCCAACAGATTTTATTTAGTGCATTTTTTCAATATCTGTAACGGTTTACGATTGACAAGCCTTTAAAAATTAACCTTCTTAATGGTTATACTTCAATAACCTTCTTACACGGAGAAGGTCAACTTTTGATGGACTTTAGCGCCTAAAATGTTTAAAATTTTGAAAAATGAACTACTAGGTGTACAAAATTAATTTTCTATAAATTTGTACTTAATTATTTTTTTCTAGGATGCACCATTTTCGGGAAATAATTTTTTTTAAATAAATTTATCTTGAAAACAGTGCGTCCTAGAGAAAAAATGAATAGAATAAAAATTTAAGAGAATTAAATTCCAACAGATTTTATTTAGTGCATTTTTTCAATATCTGTAACGGTTTACGATTGACAAGCCTTTAAAAATTAACCTTCTTAATGGTTATACTTCAATAACCTTCTTACACGGAGAAGGTCAACTTTTGATGGACTTTAGCGCCTAAAATGTTTAAAATTTTGAAAAAATGAACTACTAGGTGTACAAAATTTAATTTTCTATAAATTTGTACTTAATTATTTTTTTCTAGGATGCACCATTTTCGGGAAATAATTTTTTTTTAAATAAATTTATCTTGAAAACAGTGCGTCCTAGAGAAAAAATGAATAGAATAAAAATTAAAGAGAATTAAATTTCCAACAGATTTTATTTAGTGCATTTTTTCAATATCTGTAACGGTTTACGATTTACAAGCCTTTAAAAATTAACCTTCTTAATGGTTATACTTCAATAACCTTCTTACACGGAGGTCAACTTTTGATGGACTTTAGCGCCTAAAATGTTTAAAATTTTGAAAAAATGAACTACTATTATTTTTATTTTGAAGGTGATGATGGCTTTAGCTTCACATTTACAAATAGTCGAGGCTGAAAAGCAAAAGTTGAGGACTCAAGTTCGTCGGCTGTGCCAGGAAAACGCTTGGCTTCGAGACGAACTGGCCAACACGCAGCAGAAACTTCAGGTCTCCGAGCAAGCGGTCGCCCAATTGGAAGAAGAGCGGAAACATTCCGAGTTTATGAATTCAGTTCGAAAATATGATCAAGATGTTATGGTTCGTTATTTTTTGTATGCTAAGTTTTTTTGATGAAGTATTTTAGGATGAATCTCAGTCTGAATCGAAACATGATAAGCCTAAATCTGATGATCCTGTTGTCGATCTTTTCCCTGATGATGATACTGAAGAGAGAAACAGTATGTTTATAGTTTTGGTTTGATTTTTTTAAAAGTTGTTTTCAGCTATGTCGCCTACACCTCCTAGCAATTTTGCGCAACAAGTGAATGCCGGTTATGAAATTCCGGCGAGACTGCGAACTCTACATAATCTTGTGATACAGTATGCGTCTCAGGGGCGATATGAGGTGGCCGTCCCTCTTTGCAAACAGGCGCTCGAAGATTTGGAGAAGACCAGCGGTCACGATCATCCGGATGTAGCGACAATGCTCAACATCCTCGCCCTAGTTTATCGGGACCAGAACAAATATAAAGATGCAGCGAATCTCCTGAACGATGCGCTCGCCATAAGAGAGAAGACCCTCGGCGAAAACCATCCGGCAGTCGCTGCCACCTTAAACAACTTGGCCGTACTTTATGGCAAACGCGGTAAATACCGAGATGCCGAACCACTTTGCAAACGCGCTTTAGAAATTCGTGAAAAAGTACTCGGGAAAGATCACCCGGATGTCGCCAAACAGTTAAACAACTTGGCCTTACTTTGCCAAAACCAGGTAGAAAATCATTTTTCTTTTTCATCTTAACTTCTTTTTCCTACAGGGCAAATACGAAGAAGTTGAACGGTATTACCAAAGAGCCCTCGAAATCTACGAGTCGAAATTAGGACCGGACGATCCAAACGTGGCGAAAACGAAAAACAATCTCGCATCCTGCTACTTAAAACAAGGAAAATACAAAGAGGCTGAAATTTTATACAAACAAGTTCTTACACGTGCACACGAAAAAGAATACGGAACAATCGACGGTAAGGAAACCTAAAAAACAAAATTGCATCACTTTTTTTCTATCTGTAGCTGAAAAGCATGTCAACGTTATATCAATTTTTTTTTTAATTTTTAGGATCTAAAGAAAAAAATTAAGAAGATAGGCACTTATGGCATTGAAGCCATGCACTTTATAAAAAAATTTCAAATTTTGTTATTTGTGATACTTTTTTTTTTGGTTTTTCGGTCTTAATCCTAAAATATAGTCTGCACTAGATTTTTTTTTATATTAAGCATGTTTGTGTTTATTTTCTATGTTTGTAAATATTTAAGTTTATTAAAGGTTATCCTAAAAAATAATATTTTTTTGAGGTTATGCATGAAGCTTAGCTTTCATATCTCAATAGCATTCCTCTTTGTGTTCTTTATTTTTGTTTCGTTTTTTTTTGTTTAATTATAGTTTAAAGAAAAAGACTTGTTAAAAATCACTTTTTTTCTAAGAATCCAATTTTTCTAAATTTCTTGGTGCTCAAGTGTTGCTATTTTTTTATTTTATGTTTTAAAAACGCTACGCTTATCCTTACTTAAATTTTGATAATGTGCTGCTAAAAATTGGGTTCTTACTTTTTTTATAATAAATAAAAATGTGCTCAGTTTATTGGTGATTTTTTAAATATAAATTCAGTACAAAAAAATATGCAATTTTTGTTAAAAAATTCAGTTACCTTGAATTTGTAATTGAAATAAATAAATTTTTGGAAGCTTAAGATTTTTATGTTTTTATTATAAAATATTCAATTAATATATTGGTAGGTACAACACTATATGCTTATCGCTTCTTTATAAATTTGAAAATCGCTGCTATTACACTGCTTTGCATGCAATTTCACTTAGTGAACTTAATTTTTAAATAATAAAAGATAGTGCAACTGTTCACTGAGTGCTAATAATATTTTCAGAGAGCAGTGGATGATTAGGTTCTCAAATTTATATGCAGCGAGGAATTTTTTAGTTTTTAAAAATAGCCTCTGAAAAATTAGCACAGGTTTCGGTTGTACATACTATAATTTTTCTTTTTCTTTTTTTTCAGGTGAAAACAAGCCGATATGGCAAGTCGCCGAGGAGAGGGAGGAAAACAAGCTTAGGAATAAAGGAAATGTACCGTATGGCGATTACGGCGGATGGCATAAAGCGGCAAAAGTCGACTCTCCCACTGTGACTACTACTTTGAAGAATCTAGGAGCTCTGTATAGGCGGCAAGGGAAATATGAGGCTGCCGAAACTTTAGATGATGGGCGTTACGATCAAGACCTGTAAGTGCTCTTTTTCTAAGTAAACCGTAGAGCAGTGATTCTCAACGGGGGCAGTACCGCCCCCCTGGGGGCGCCGGGAAGTTACGGGGCGTTATGCAAATTTGGGTGATGGGGGCAATGGCTAAGTGGCTGGGGGCGCTAGGGTGAGTCCTTTTTTTGATTTGTCCGAAAACCTATATCCTGGAACTTAGGTCGAAAACCTATAATCCGGCCCTTTGGTCCGAAACCTATATTCTGGAAATTTGGTCGGAAAACCTATAATCGGCCCTTTGGTCCAAAACCTATATTCTGGAATTTGGTCGGAAAACCTATAATCTGGCCCTTTGGTCCGAAAACCTATATTCTGGAAATTTGGTCGGAAAACCTATAATCCGGCCCTTTGGTCCGTAAACCTATATTCTGGAAATTTGGTCGGAAAACCTATAATCCGGCCCTTTGGTCCGAAAACCTATAATCCGGCCCTTTGGTCCGAAAACTTATATTCTGGAACTTTGGTCGGAAAACCTATAATCCGGCCCTTTGGTCGGAAAACCTATAATCCGGCCCTTTGGTCCCTAAACCTATATTCTGGAAATTTGGATGGAAAACCTATAATCCGGCCCTTTGGTCGGAAAACCTATAATCCGGCCCTTTGGTCCGTAAAACCTATATTCTGGATCTTAGGTCCAAAAACCTAAATTCTGGAAATTTGGTCGGAAAATTTAGGTCCAAAAAACCTATTTCAGGCCCTTTGGTCCAGAAAACTTATATTCTGGAACTTTGGTCGGAAAACCTATAATCCGGCCCTTTGGTCCGTAAAACCTATAATCCGGCCCTTTGGTCCGTAAAACCTATATTCTGGAAATTTGTTCGGAAAATTTAGGTCCAAAAACCTATTGTCAGGCCCTTTGGTCCAGAAAACTTATATCTGGAACTTTGGTCGGAAAACCTATAATCCGGCCCTTTGGTCGGAAAACCTATAATCCGGCCCTTTGGTCGGAAAACCTATAATCCGGCCCTTTGGTCCGTAAACCTATATTCTGGAAATTTGGTCGGAAAACCTATAATCCGGCCCTTTGGTCCGAAAACCTATATTCTGGAAATTTGGTCGGAAAACCTATAATCCGGCCCTTTGGTCCGAAAACCTATATTCTGGAAATTTGGTCGGAAAACCTATAATCCGGCCCTTTGGTCCGAAAACCTATATTCTGGAAATTTGGTTGGAGAACCTATAATCCGGCCCTTTGGTCGGAAAACCTATAATCCGGCCCTTCGGTCCGTAAACCTATGATCCAGCACTTTGGTCCGTAAAACCTATATTCTGGATCTTAGGTCCAAAAACCTATATTCTGGAACTTCGGTCGGAAAACCAATCCGGCCCTTTGGTCCGAAAACTATTTTCTGGAAATTTGGTCCGAAAATTTAGGTCCAAAAAACCTATTGTCAGGCCCTTTGGTCCTGAAAACTTATATTCTGGAACTTTGGTCGGTTTTCTTGGATTATAGACTGAGGAAATGCTCAAAAAATTGACCCAAAAGCTTAAAATTTTTTTTGTAAAAAGGGCTGGAACTTCTTCCCTTCTGCTCTTTAAATTTCTTAAATAATTTATTTTTCAGAATGCCGATATTGTTAAGCAAGCCAAAATAAGCCAAATGTTGGCCGGAGGTCCAGCGGGAAGCGAAAAACGATCGAGTGGAAAGAACCAAAGAGTCGGTTCAAGGGAATCTTTAGAATCTATGCAGTACGATAATCCTGAAGACGTAAGTTTAATTTTAAAATATAAACAATTGAACAAGAATTTTTTTAAAAAATAACCAAAATCTTGTTCATGAATTTTTAAAAATTTAGAAGCATGTGCATGCATCTTCTTTTTATTTTTTAATTTAACTTCTTTTAATTTTTAAAAAATGGCTTATAGGATTATAAATTGATTTTACAACCCAAATATAGAATCAAATTAATCAAGGTATAAAAATTTTTTCCTCCCACAATCGTTTGAATCACTTAATTTTCTGCATGATTAGCGAAAAAAAATCATTAGACGAAAAAATCCTTAGGATATTGAGTTTTGTCATATTTGTCGCAGAGTCCAGCACTAAGTTATGTACAGAGAACACCATCGGGTAACCTGGATACAAAACAAGGATTGAAAACTAAAATTTTCAACGCATTGGGGATCAACCAATAAATATTTTTAAAAAATAATAAACTGATTGCTCATTAGTGTTTGTTATTTATTATTAGATATTTTATTTTCTAAGATTTTTAACAAAAGGAATTATTTTATGTAAATTGACTAGATTTTTTGCCATAAAATTGTTAATTTTTGTTCCTAAATCGCATTCTTCCAGGTTAGAAAAAAATTAAGTTTTAATTTTGATGTTACCTAATGACTATTTAACTTTCCGTTAAATTTTTTTTTTAATTAAAAAAAACCTGAAGCCATTTTTCGCCTCTGTTAGCTTTTTCATGCTCAGGTTGAAGGTTATGGGAGCTCAAAATAACCTCACCGCTATTTCTTTCTTGTTTAAAAAGCACTTAAGCACTGAAGGCACAATTTTGTTATAGCATTTAATATTTTAAAAAGAAAAAAATTGTGCGCATTTGTAATGTAATTTTTAATAAAATAAAATCACTTTATTGTTAATTTGTTATTGTAATATTGGCCTTTTGGTCATATCAATAAAGAGAGACTGTGATTTATTTTTTTTTCTCTTATTTATTTATTTTTTATCCATGCATGCCCATCCTTTATTTCTGCATGTTTGCACAGTATTAACCATGGCAGTTCTTGTTCTCTGTACATAACAAAATATCAAAAAATACAAAAAGGGCTCATTTTGTCGTTTTGTGTGTTGCATTTTTTGATGTTACGGTTTTTTGTTATTTTGTTAACCTTTTTGCTAGCATCTTCTGTGATAATTTTGATTTTTTTTCTGAACTTGTTTTAAGCTCAGCTTTTATGAAATTTGGCTTCCTTATTTTGAGGGTGATCGCCCAAATCTGGTCAAAGGGTGCTTTTTCGCTGATTTTAGAAAATTTTGGGGTTAAAAGACTTTGGAAAACGCGAGAAAATTGGGTATAAATGTGATTTTTCGGATGAAATTTTACTAAAAACGGGTGAACGTAGAGTAAAAGCGTTTTTTGGGCTATAAAACCCAAAAAAACTCCTAAAAAGGGTTCTTTTGGCTGAAAGTCTGAATTCCCAAACTATTTTCAAAATTCCTCTCAAATTAGTAAAAGGGTTTTTTGGGCTATAAAACCGCAGAAAACTCCTAAAAAGGGTTCTTTTTGGCTGAAAGTCTGAATTCCCAAACCATCTTCAAAATTCCTCTCAAATTATCAAATGGTTTTAGGGCTATAAAACCGCAGAAAACTCCTAAAAAGGGTTCTTTTTGGCTGAATTCCCAAACTATCTTCAAAATTCCTCTCAAATTAGTAAAAGGGTTTTTTGGGCTATAAAACCGCAGAAAACTCCTAAAAAGGGTTCTTTTTGGCTGATTTCCCAAACTATCTTCCAAATTCCTCTCAAAAGGGTTTTTTGGGCTATAAAACCGCAAAAAACTCCTAAAAGGGTTCTTTTTGGCTGAATTCCCAAACTATCTTCAAAATTCCTCTCAAATTAGTAAAAGGGTTTTTTGGGCTATAAACTGCAGAAAACTCCTAAAAAGGGTTCTTTTTGGCTGAAAGTCTGAATTCCCAAACTATCTTCCGAATTCCTCTCAAAAGGGTTTTTTGGGCTATAAAACCGCAGAAAACTCCTAAAAAGTGTTATTTTTGGCTGAAAGTCTGAATTTCCAAACTATCTTCAAAATTCCTCTCAAATTAGTAAAAGGGTTTTTTGGGCTATAAACCGCAGAAAACTCCTAAAAAGGGTTCTTTTTGGCTGATTTCAAAAACTATATTCAAATTCCTCTCAAATTAGTAAAGGGTTTTTGGGCTATAAAACCGCAGAAAACTCCTGAAAAGGGTTCTTTTTGGCTGAAAGTCTGAATTCCCAGACTACCTTCAAAATTCTCTCAAATTAGTAAAAGGGTTTTTTTTGGGCTATAAAACCACAGAAAACTCCTAATAAGGGTTCTTTTTGGCTGAATTCCCAAACTGTCTTCAAAATTCCTCTCAAATTAGTAAAAGGGTTTTTTGGGCTCTAAAACCGCAGAAAACTCCTAAAAAGGGTTCTTTTTGGCTGAATTCAAAAACTATATTCAAAATTCCTCTCAAATTAGTAAAAGGGTTTTTTGGGCTATAAAACCGCAGAAAACTCCTAAAAAGGGTTCTTTTTGGCTGAAAGTCTGAATTCCCAACTACCTTCAAAATTCCTCTCAAATTAGTTAAAGGGTTTTTTGGGCTATAAAACCCGCAAAAACTCCTAAAAAGGGTTCTTTTTGGCTGAATTCAAAACTATATTCAAAATTTCTCTCAAATTAGTAAAGGGTTTTTTGGGCTATAAAACCGCAGAAAACTCCTAAAAGGGTTCTTTTTGGCTGAAAGTTTCCAAACTATCTTCAAAATTCCTCTCAAATTAGTAAAAGGTTTTTTTGGGCTATAAACCGTAGAAAACTCCTAAAAAGGGTTATTTTTGGCTGAAAGTCTGAATTCCCAGACTACCTTCAAAATTCCTCTCAAATTAGTAAGAGGGTTTTTTGGGCTATAAAGCCACAGAAAACTCCTAAAAAGGGTTCTTTTTGGATGAATTCAAAACTATTTCAAAATTCCTCTCAAATTAGTTAAAGGGTTTTTTGGGCTATAAAACCGCAGAAAACTCCTAAAAAGGGTTCTTTTTGGCTGAAAGTCTGAATTCCCAAACTATCTTCAGAATTCCTTTCAAATTTCATGTAAAGTGAGCCTTTCTTTTTTAAAATTTGTTAATTTTAACCTCTTTTTTCTTCTTAAGTCATGTGGTTTCTGACTATTTGAGCTCAGCTTTTATGTAATTTGGCTTTTTGAGCGTTTGTGGCTAAAAGACGTCAGAAAAAATGGGTTTTCTTGAATGAATTTTCCAGAAAAACGCGTAAAAATTTTGATGTAAGGGTATTTCTAGCCTAGAAAATGGTAGAAAAGCTACCAAGCCCATTGACTCTTAAACTACCCTCAAAATTGATCCTCAAATTTCATATAAAGTGAGCCTAAAAAATTCCTTCATGTCTTTCTTAATTTTTAAAACTGTTAATTTTCTTTTTCTTCTTCCTGAGTCATGAGTGATCTATCACGCATGAATCTCACTATCGAAAGTGTCTATTTTCTGTGCCTTAAAACAAATTATTTTATATACAATCATGCTTCTGGTGTTGGGCGGTACACATGAAATCGGTGATGGGCATGTTTATCAAGTCAGAATTTTAGACTTCAATATTTTGTTTCAGCAAGAATCGTTGGGTCGCCCTAAAGGTCCGAAGCAGTAACCATTTTATAATTTTAAATTAAGCACTAAAGGTAAATTGTGATTTGGGTTAAGACTGTTTCGTGTGTGCCGTCCCCCCTTTTTTTTATGCATGTCCTGGGAAACAAAAAAATTGTAAAAATTTTTTCTTTTCAAATCTTTGTAGGAACGAAACTAACACCTCATTTACAACGTTATCATCAGCCAAACCAGAGCAACTCCATTTCTGCTACAAAACATTCATCAAAATTTAAGTGTAGCACTTAAATAAATTTAATCTAAAAGGAAAATAGATAGTAGCCCTAATCTATGTAATTTCACTACGCTTTTTATGGCTTGTCGCAAAAAAAAAATTTTTTGTTTCACTAACCTCGATCCTGATTAGTGTGTACAATCAAATTTTATGTTTCTAACATAGATTTAGGCCTTTTTTTACTAAAAGCTTAAATCTTACCATTTTTTAAAACCACCTTATTTTTAATATTTTGGGGTGAAGGCATTTCCCTAATTGGCTGAATGAATTCCGCATAGCGGACAAGAAAGTTTGTTTTTATAATTAAAAAAACCATGTATAAAAATGGGATTTTTTAAATATTTTAATATCAAATGTTTGTTTGTCAATTAAGTCTAGATTTTAGTCATAGAATTGTGTTTATCCGTAGACTTTGTGCAATTGACAAAAAAAACAGGAAAATTATTAACATTTAAAAAGTATTACTTATGTGATAAGTTGTCGACTTCTGATATTACCGAGGATCCTCTGAGGCACAGTTGCCATTTCTCAATTCTAAGAAACATTCCTTATTTATTTAATTTTTTTGTTTAAAAATTGTATTTGATATTACAATATTATCCCAGTGGTTGCTTCAAAAATTTGTTCTTTTGCAAATTTATATTGATGTATTATTAAATTTAAAAAAATTACTGTTGGTTTTATTTTTTGTATTTTTCTCCACAACCTGATTCTGGGAAATGATTGAATATGCTAGAAACGTCAAAAAGGTAAGTTATTTTTTATGCAGTCACTTCCTGAAAGAAAGTTATTGTAATACCCTTGAAGGACGTTTTTTGGCGAAGGTTTTTTAAGTTTATAGGACATCCAAAATTAAAAAAATCTACCTAAAAATGGGAAATAAAAGGGTCGATTAAATGAAGCTATAGTAATACCCTCGAAGGACGTAATAATAAAGGAATAAATTTATATTCCATCTATAAACAGTGGATTCTGAACAGTTTTGACGATTTAGGTAGCCGTGGATCCTCTACCTAATTAAAAATCGTCGATAAGCACAATTTGTTTAGGAGGCACTGGCTTTAGCTACTAATTTACTTAAAAACAGAGGATTCTGAACCATTTTGACGATTTAGGTAGCCGTGATCCTCTACCTAATTAAAAATCGTCGATAAGCACAATTTTTAGGAGGCACTGGCTTCAGCTACTAATTTACTTAAAAAGAGGATTCTGAACCATTTGACGATTTAGAAGGCCTTGGATCCTCTGGCAATTTATTTAAGCGTCGATAAGACAATTTAGTTAGGATGCACTGGCTTCAGCCACTAATTTACTTAAAAACAGTGGATTTTGAACCGTTCTGCCGATTTAGGTGGCCGTGATCCTCTACCTATTTAAAACGTGGATAAGCACAATTGTTTAGGAGGCACTGGCTTCAATTAAGTTTACTTAAAAAAGTGGATTCTGAACCATTTTTTTTAGGAGGCACTGGCTTCACCTACTAATTTACTTAAAAACTGAGGATTCTGAACCATTTTGACGATTTAGAAGTCCGTGGATCCTCTAGCAATTTATTTAAAAATCGTCGATAAGCACAATTTGTTTAGGAGGCACTGGCTTCCGCTTAATTTACTTAAAAACAGAGGATTCTGAACCGTTCTGCCGATTTAGGTGGCCGTGGATCCTCTACCTGTTTAAAAATGTCGATAAGCACAATTTGTTTAGGAGGCACTGGCTTCAATTACTTTACTTAAAAAAGGTTTCTGAAACCGTTTTGACGATTTAGGAGGCCGTGGATCCTCTAATTAGTTATACAAATAGCTTTTAATTTATTTAGGAGGCATTGGCTTCAGCTACTAATTTACTTAAAAACAGAGGATTCTGAACCATTATGACGATTTAGAAGGCCGTGGATCCTCTAATTTATTTAATCGTCGATAAGACAATTTTTAGGATGCACTGTCTTCAGCTACTAATTTACGTAAAAACAGTGGATTCTGAACCATTTGATTTAGGTGGCACGTGGATCCTACTTTAAAAATCGTCGATACACAATTTGTTTTAGGGCTGGCTTCATTAATTTATTAAAAAAAGTGGATTCTGAAACCATTTGTTTAGGAGGCACGGCTTCAGCTACTAATTTACTTAAAAAGAGGATTCTGAACCATTTTGCCGATTTAGAAGGCCGTGGATCCTCTAGCATTTATTAAATCGTCGATAAGCACAATTTATTTAGGATGCACTGGCTTCAGCCTAATTTACTTAAAAACAGTGGATTCTGAACCGTTTGCCGATTTAGGTGGCCGTGGATCCTCTACCTATTTAAAAATCGTCGATAAGCACAATTGTTTAGGAGGCACTGGCTTCAGCTACTAATTTACTTAAAACAGTGGATTCTGAACCATTTTGACGATTTAGTAGCCGTGGATCCTCTAGCAATTTATTTAATCGTCGATAAGCACAATTTATTTAGGAGGCACTGGCTTCAGCTACTAGTTTACTTAAAAACAGTGGATTCTGAACGATTTAGTTGGCCGTGGATCCTCTACCTATTTAAAAATCGTCGATAAGCACAATTTGTTTAGGAGGCACTGGCTTCAATTACTTTTACCTCTGAAACCGTTTTAACGATTTAGGAGGCATTGGCTTCAGCTACTAATTTACTTAAAAACAGTGGATTCTGAACCGTTTTGCTGATTTCGGTGCCGTGGATCCTCTAGCTTTTTAAAAATCATCGATATGCACAATTTATTTAGGAGGCACTGGCTTCAGCTACTAGTTTACTTAAAAACAGTGGATTCTGAACCATTTTGACGATTTAGAAGGCCGTGGATCCTCTAGCAATTTATTTAATCGTCGATAAGCACAATTTATTTACCTGGCTTCAGCTACTAGTTTACTTAAAACAGTGGATTCTAAAACCGTTTTGACAATTTAGGAGGCCGTGGATCCTCTAACTACAAATAGCTTTTACCTGCTAAGGAGGCATTGGCTTTAGCTTTTGTGGATTTTGAACAGTTTTGACGATTCAGGTAGCCGTGGATCCTATCTTTTTTAAGAGGTTTTTCCTTTCATTTATTGTATTACCCTAAAAAAAAAAAAATAAAAAAAAAATAAAAATAAATAAATAAAAAAAAAAAAATAAAATAAATTTAAAATTATAGGACGTCCAAAAATTAAAAAAATTTACATTAAAAAATTAAAATTTAATTAAATGAAGTTATTGTAATACCCTCGAAGGGTGGTTTTTGGCCGAGAAAATGTAAGAGGGAGGAACTTATTGTAATACCCTGGAAGGACGGTTATTAAAAAGATGATAAGGAATTATTAATAATATGATAAAATTATAATTAATATTATTAATAATAAAGTAATATTTTAAAATTTTAATATTAATAATAAAATTGATTTTTCTTATTTCGCTCCACCTTGTGTAGCAACTTATATGTAAGTTTTTATCCCCCTCCATACAAGCCCGGCTAGCTCAGTCGGTAGAGCATGAGACTCTTAATCTCAGGGTCGTGGGTTCGAGCCCCACGTTGGGCGCAATTTTTTTTTGTTACAAAAAATAAAATAAATCAACTAATCACCTTTAATGAAGTTAATTTTAATGTAAAGCACGATTTGTAAAAAAGAAGGTTTTTTTTGAATCGTTGAAAAGAATTAGACTGTTTTTTTTCTGGTGCAAATAATGGACGTTAAGGATGGGACATTCCATGGCGTCTATCTGATGAATGAGCCACAGCGGAGGAAGTTGATTGGTTCGGATTTCAACTCATCCAATTATTTGCTCTTTAATGGCTTTCTTCTCCGAACTCTGATGACGGGGCCTTCAAAATACTTTGTCGGGTTAAATTTAAAGAAAAAAAAACCCACGGGTAATAAATTAAGAAAATAAAATAATAAATAAAACGTACACAAAAGAATCAAACGTGACTGACAAGAGTGAAATTCGTCCGTTTTAATTGACACGATAATTACAGTGAGGGTGAAGAAGGGTTGAAATATGGCGGAGGACGGGAAAAAGGGGTCTCCGACCGGCCGGGATTTAGGTACAGATGTAAACAACGGCTCCGAGAACAATATACCAATTTGGCCCGGCTTCCTATCTCCCGGTGCCTTGTTACGACAAAGTTTACAGCACAATTATTATAGCTGTGTTTCCAATACAAAGCACCCACTCAAAACAAACAGTTTTTCACCCTTTTTGGAACCCTTCTTTCTTATTCGTTTCTTGTTTTACATTCGTAATTTCTTTGTTTTCAACATCAAAAACTCCAAAATCCGCTGTTTTCCGACAATTTTTGATAAATTGGAAAGATGGAACGGTTTCCTTTGAAAATATGAAAGCAAAAGTCGCTATTGCTCTTTAAAATTTTGAAATACTGAAGTTCAGCTTGGTGCAATAGAGTTGACCTTGCGTTCTAAGAACGTTTGTTAGCCAATAGATGCTTAGTTAGAGCCTGAAGGAAATATAGCCTCTCAGGAGCCGTCTAGCCTTAATGTGATAAGTTTAGCTAGGTGAAATCGACTTGATTTTGCTATCAAAGATTGTTTGTTGGCTAATAGTAGCTAGAGCCTGAAGGATCAATCCTGAAATCTAGCCAGCAGGAAAGATCAGCTTGGTGCAATAGGCTTGACTTCTCGTTCTAAGAACGTCAATTGGCTGATAGTAGAGCATGAAGGAGCAAACCTAAAGTCTAGCCTGAAGAAAAGATCAGCTTGGTGCAATAGACTTGACTCAACGTTCTAAAAATGTATGTTGGCTAATAGTAGCCAGAGTCTGAAGGAGCAATCTGAAGTCTATCCTGAAGGAAAGATCAGCTTGGTTCAATAGACTTGACTTCGCGTTCAAAGAACGTTTGTTGGCTAATAGGTAGCTTAGAGCCTGAAGCAGCAATCTGACGTCTATCCTGCAGGAAAGATCAGCTTGGTGCCATAGACTTGACTTCGCGTTCTAAGAACGTCAGATGGCTAATAGTAGAGCTTGAAGGAGCAAACGTAAAGTCTAGCCTGCAGGAAAGATCAGCTTGGTGCAATAGACTTGACTTAGTGTTTTAATAACGTTTATTGGCGAATTGTAGCTTAAAGCCTAAAGGAGCAATCCTGAAGTCTATCCTGCAAGAAAGATCATCTTGGTGCAATAGACTTGACTTCGCGTTCTAAAAACGTCAGATGGCTAATAGTAGAGCCTGATAGTAGAGCAAACCTAAAGTCTAACCTGAAGAAAAGATCAGCTTGGTGCAGTAGACTTGACCTTGCGTACTAAGAACGTTTGTTGGCTAATAGTAGCTTAGACCCTGAAGGAGCAATCTGACGTCTATCCTGCAGGAAAGATCAGCTTGGTGCAATAGACTTGACTTCGCGTTCTAAGAACGTCAGATGGCTAATAGTAGAGCTTGAAGGAGCAAACGTAAAGTCTAGCCTGCAGGAAAGATCAGCTTGGTGCCATAGACTTGACTTCGCGTTCTAAGAACGTCAGATGGCTAATAGTAGAGCTTGAAGGAGCAAACCTAAAGTCTAGCCTGAAGAAAAGATCAGCTTGGTGCAATAGGCTTGACTTCTCGTTCTAAGAACGTCAATTGGCTAACAGTAGAGCATGAAGGAGCAAACCTAAAGTCTAGCCTGAAGAAAAGATCATCTTGGTGCAATAGACTTGACTTCGCGTTCTAAGAACGTCAGATGGCTAATAGTAGAGCTTGAAGGAGCAAACGTAAAGTCTAGCCTGCAGGAAAGATCAGCTTGGTGCCATAGACTTGACTTCGCGTTCTAAGAACGTCAGATGGCTAATAGTAGAGCTTGAAGGAGCAAACCTAAAGTCTAGCCTGAAGAAAAGAGCAGCTTGGTGCAATAGGCTTGACTTCTCGTTCTAAGAACGTCAATTGGCTAACAGTAGAGCATGAAGGAGCAAACCTAAAGTCTAGCCTGAAGAAAAGATCATCTTGGTGCAATAGACTTGACTTCGCGTTCTAAGAACGTCAGATGGCTAATAGTAGAGCTTGAAGGAGCAAACCTAAAGTCTAGCCTGAAGAAAAGATCAGCTTGGTGCAATAGACTTGACTCAACGTTCTAAAAACGTATGTTGGCTAATAGTAGCCAGAGCCTGAAGGAGCAATCTGAAGTCTATCCTGAAGGATAGATCAGCTTGGTGCAATAGACTTGACTTCGTGTTCAAAGAACGTTTGTTGGCTAATACGAGGGGTGTCCAAAAATTAAAGACCTTTTGTATTTTGCCGCCGTACGGGCGAAGTATTCTGCCAGATGAAAACACTAGCTTGTAGCGGGAAGTTCCCCCTTTACATCGCACTTGGTCTCATCTCTCTATCTTATCCAGCGTTGCTACAGCAGCCGTTCGCGATGGACGTCTCGGTGCCGAGTCCCGCCGGTTGTGAGGTTCGCTCCGTCATGCGTTTCCTAAACGCGGAGAAACTTCGCCCGGTCGAAATTCATAGACGTTTGACGGCTATTTATAACATTCGTAACATTAGCGTAACAACAGCGCTCATTCATAACATTGCCATAAATAGCCGTCAAACGTCTATGAATTTCGACCGGGCGAAGTTTCTCCGCGTTTAGGAAACGCATGACGGAGCGAACCTCACAACCGGCGGGACTCGGCACCGAGACGTCCATCGCGAACGGCTGCCGTAGCAACGCTGGATAAGATAGAGAGATGAGACCAAGTGCGATGTGAAGGGGGAACTTCCCGCTACAAGCTAGTGTTTTCATCTGGCAGAATACTTCGCCCGTACGGCGGCAAAATACAAAAGGTCTTTAATTTTGGACACCCCTCGTAGTAGCTTAGAGCCTGAAGGAGCAATCTGACGTCTATCCTGCAGGAAAGATCAGCTTGGTGCCATAGACTTGACTTCGCGTTCTAAGAACGTCAGATGGCTAATAGTAGAGCTTGAAGGAGCAAACGTAAAGTCTAGCCTGCAGGAAAGATCAGCTTGGTGCAATAGACTTGACTTAGTGTTTTAAGAACGTTTATTGGCGAATTGTAGCTTAAAGCCTAAAAGAGCAATCCTGAAGTCTAGCCTGCAGGAAAGATCAGCTTGGTGCGATAGACTTGAACATGTTTTCTTGGAACGATTGTTGTCTAATAGATGCACAGAGCCTCTCGGGAAGCCTGAAGTTCAGCCTAAAGTTAAACGTTTATGGATCTTGAGTGAAGAAAAAAAAGATAAAAATAAACAAGAAGAAGGAAAAAGACTACTGGTATTGAAATGTTAATATTTAAGTCAGATCAATTTAAAAGAAAGGATCCCAAGTATCTTCCAGAAAAGGAAATATTTGAAAAAGAAGAGAAGAAGAAGAAAAAAAAAAGGATTCGTCGTATACGTCCGAGGAATTAAGTGGCGCGAAGGAGTCTAGGTGAAGAAAGAGGAGCCGGATCATTTCTGCCCAAAGAAGGTCTGGTATTGGCCATCGGTCCGAACGTTTTTCTAGTGTTCGCATCCCGATAAGTTACGTGTCCTGAGTTGGAATCCGACATAATTAGAGCCCGGTCGCGAAACGGGAAGGGACAAAAAGGGACGAAACAACCCTAATGAAGGCGCCCCGAAAGCACGAGGCCTTCCCTCCCAGTGGCTGACCTGATTTAAATACAATACAAGGATGGACAATAGAAAGAACTTCCCCACATCTCCGCCCACAATCAAAAGACTTATGAAGTTCGAAATGTCACCCATTGTGCTTGAGAAGCCTTTGCCTCCGCCGCGGCCGATTTAGTCCTCCCCTTCCCACCCCGACAGTTTTTCTCAAACATTATTTATTATTCATACATACTCGGGCACATTTCGAAAATTTACGGCCCCCAAAAATGTTCCAATTCACGCTTTTTTCTCTCTCAATATATTTTCTCAAATTTTTGTCGGCGCATAAAATAGCGAATCGATCTTTTATTTAAAAAACGCCCTAGTGTTAAAAGTTTTCCTACGTCACTTCATTACACTAATGAGGCGATTTATAATCTCGTTTTAATATCTCGGCGTACTTCGTCATTTTAAACAAGTTATGCTTTTAATCATTTTTAATATAATAGCCTGATCATGGAAGTTCCGCATTAGCAAAATGATCTTGTTTATTTTTTTAATAATATGTTTCAACAGAGATGCAATCAGGTTATTAAACTTGTACCTTCTTCTCATTTAGCAGCGCCGGGGGGTCAGGACTCTTCCAGAATTTTCCACGAGAATCAGAAGCTTGAGGAAGGCTTTCTAAAATTTGGTGAAAAAGTGCTTTTCTCAGCAAAAAAAAACCAAGGGAATAGCTTGGAAATAAGAGGCAATCTGGCTCAAAATCAGTAGAAATTGGTGGTTTTTTAGATTTGGTTAAAAAAGCAGCCAAACTTCCGGTGCACACATCTCATCCGAAAGTATTCTCGTTCTAAAGTATTCTCGTCCTAAAAATTATAGAAAAAGAAAAAATATAAACTGTATTCTCGTCCGAAAGTATTCTCGTCCTAACAGGCTACGCCCCTTTTTAGGACGAGAAGACATTCGGACAAGTGGATTTCAATTTTTATACAATTTTTTAATATTATACTTTAATAAAATAGAAATCATCTCGTCCGAAAGTATTCTCGTCCTACTGTCTTCTCGTCCTAAAACTAACGTACAAAAATTGCTGCGTCGGAGAAATGCGGCAGCGTTCCACCCCAGCAAGTCACGGTCGGTTTGTTTGTTTATTTTTGCGAGGATCAGCTCGTTTTGTGACACAAGGGGTTAATTTTTTTCCTCTCGCGAGGATCAGCTCGTTTTATGACACAAGGGGGATAATTTTTTTCCTCTCGCGAGGATTCGCTCACCCTGTAGGCGGCCCTGGGATGGATGATGAGCTCGGTAGGCGCAAAAAGGAGTTTAAAACTTGCTGGGATGGAACGCTGCCGCATTTCTCCGACGCAGCAATTTTTGTACGTTAGTTTTAGGACGAGAAGGCAGTAGGGCGAGAATACTTTAGGATGAGAATACTTTCGGACGAGATGATTTCTATTTTATTAAAGTATAATATTTAAAAATTTGTATAAAAATTGAAATCCAATTGTCCGTAAGTATTCTCGTCCTACTGTCTTCTCGTCCTAAAAAGGGGCGTAGCCCGTTAGGACGAGAATACAGTTTATATTTTTTTTCTATTATTTTTAGGACGAGAATACTTTCGGATGAGATGTAGGCACTCCCAAACTTCTAGAAAAATGCCCAAACATCCATAAAAGGGCGTTTCTCGGTCGAAGATCGAGAAAAGCACCCATATCTAGAAGTTTTTCTCCGTCAAAATCCCATAGAAAATCGTGTTTTTAGGCAGAAAAACATCCATAAATAAGGTCGGAAAATTTACATAATGTTTTTCGACCAGAAATGCCCAAATCTCGCTCGGTAAAAAAAAAGGATTTCTTGGCCAAAAAAGCAAAATAGGATGAGAGAAATCAGAGTGTATACTGCAGGAACGATTTTTTGAACGAAATATTGCGGATTGAGCAGAAAAAAAATTAATTTTTCCGATCCGGTTCGATTAATCTCAAAACGTTCAAGGTGATTCGGTCCTTTTACCCTCAGATTTATCAATTAGCTCTAAATTATACCAGTGATTGAATATTTAAAAGCACTAATTATGTTCAATCAGAATTAACAACAAAAACCAAGGATTTCTTAAAGTTCGTGCTATAAAATCACTGTGTTTACGGATTAATGGACGTCATTGAGGGTATCATTTGTTGAATTTTCGTGACGGAAAAAGTGACGAATCTTCATATTTGATTTGAATTATTTTTCATTATTAACATTTCCGGTGAGAATCGTGTGAAAGAAAGAAAAAACAAGATTTTTGAAAAACTATTTTATAAAAAAATACAATGAGAAAATAAATAGAAAAAGGTAACAAGTTGGGAAGTTTTTTGGGGGTGGATTTAAGTGAAGAAGAAGTCGTCGAAGTCTAAGGCTGCTTCCGAGAACGGTTCGAAATCATGAAGATCTGTAAAGTTGATTTCTTGTGGTGAAGGGGGTGAGTCGGAGACGGGCGGCGTCGGAGGCATCTCGCATAAATCCTTGGGTTCCACGAGGGTGGCTGTAAGTGCTTCTATGTACTTCATGGCGAGTCTCAAAGTCGAAATTTTCGTTAGTTTATCGGCCTCTTCCGAATAAGGGACGCACCTACGTAATGCGTCGAAAGCATCGTTGATTTCCTTCATGCGGTCCCTCTCCCTCGCGTTCGCCGTTTTCCGCCTGTATTTACTCAATGGGACGACTTTCGGTTTTCTCTTCCTCGGTTTCCTTTTCACGAAAAGGTCCTCTTCCTCTTCAGCCTTTTTGACGTATCGCGGACGTAAGGAATAACTTTTGTTGTTGTTCGTGTCGAAAACGTCTTCCATTCAGAAATCGGGGTTCCGTCTTTTCTCAGTTTGGTCGCACCACTGATCAACAGATTCCCCACTCGGCTTTCTTCTTCGCCCCTCCTTCAAAACTGACCGTTCCCCTTCTTCACCACTACATGTCCATTGTATTCAAATCGAAATACATGTAATACAGAGTTTATTTTTACACCGTCATTGACCTATATTTTCTTATGTCTTCTTCATTTTGAACACCCACAGAGACAATAAAAACTAATGCACTTCCGCAGGCAAAGCAAAACTTCTGATTCGGGAGTCTTGCAACTGGGCCAATCCTTTCTACCTGATAAAAAATGTCGCCGATGGACGTATCTAACTGGGCCATTGTATCAAAATCATAAGTATCTAACTGGGCCAATGAACACTAAAATAATTGTATCCAACTGGGCCAATACTTGATTATCAACAAATGCGAGGAGAATTGGTCGTTTTTACTACTGCAACAAACTAACCATGTTTTTAGATGGTACTTTCCAGTTTGCGCCTTCGTACTTTAAACAGTTCCTAAAGACACACGGATTTATCGGAAATAATTACATTCCACTCGTTTTTTGTTTAATTAACAGTAAACGAGAAGAGGCTTATAAGTTAAAAAAGGCAATTTTGGTCAAAAATGCCTTAAAAAAGTCAATTTTGGTCAAAAATGCCATAAATCTGTTGTTTTTAAGACAAAAACTGTGAAAAATGCTTTTAGTGAAAGGCAATTTTGGTCGAAATTGCCTTAAAAATGCAATTTTGGTCAAAAATGCCTTAAAAAAGGTAATTTTGGTCAAAAATGCCTTAAAATAGGTAATTTTGGTCAAAAATGCCTTAAAAAAGTCAATTTTTGGTCAAAAATGCCATCAATCTGTTGTTTTCAAACAAAAACTGTAAAAAATGCTTTTAATGAAAGGCAATTTTGGTCGAAAATGCCTTAAAAATGCAATTTTGGTCAAAAATGCCTCAAAAATGCAAAAATGCCATAAATCTGTTGTTTTTCATACAAAAACTGTGAAAAATGCTTTTAATGAAAGGCAATTTTGGTCGAAAATGCCTTAAAAATGCAATTTTGGTCAAAATGCCTTAAAAAAGTCAATTTTGGTCAAAAATGCCATAAATCTGTTGTTTTTAAGACAAAAACTGTGAAAAATGCTTTTAATGAAAGGCAATTTTGGTCGAAAATGCCTTAAAAATGCAATTTTGGTCAAAAATGCCTTAAAAAAGGTAATTTTGGTCAAAAATGCCTTAAAATAGGTAATTTTGGTCAAAAATGCCTTAAAAAAGTCAATTTTGGTCAAAAATGCCATCAATCTGTTGTTTTTCAAACAAAAACTGTAAAAAATGCTTTTAATGAAAGGCAATTTTGGTCGAAAATGCCTTAAAAATGCAATTTTGGTCAAAAATGCCTCAAAAATGCAAAAATGCCATAAATCTGTTGTTTTTCATACAAAAACTGTGAAAAATGCTTTTAATGAAAGGCAATTTTGGTCGAAAATGCCTTAAAAATGCAATTTTGGTCAAAAATGCCTTAAAAAAGTCAATTTTGGTCAAAAATGCCATAAATCTGTTGTTTTTAAGACAAAAACTGTGAAAAATGCTTTTAATGAAAGGCAATTTGGTCGAAAATGCCTTAAAAATGCAATTTTGGTCAAAAATGCCTTAAAAAAGGTAATTTTGGTCAAAAATGCCTTAAAATAGGTAATTTTGGTCAAAAATGCCTTAAAAAAGTCAATTTTTGGTCAAAAATGCCATAAATCTGTTGTTTTTCAGACAAAAACTGTGAAAAATGCTTTTAATGAAAGGCAATTTTGGTCGAAAATGCCTTAAAAATGCAATTTTGGTCAAAAATGCCTCAAAAATGCAAAAATGCCATAAATCTGTTGTTTTTCATACAAAAACTGTGAAAAATGCTTTTAATGAAAGGCAATTTTGGTCGAAAATGCCTTAAAAATGCAATTTTGGTCAAAAATGCCTTAAAAAAGTCAATTTTTGGTCAAAAATGCCATAAATCTGTTGTTTTTCAGACAAAAACTGTGAAAAATGCTTTTAATGAAAGGCAATTTTGGTCGAAAATGCCTTAAAAATGCAATTTTGGTCAAAAATGCCTTAAAAAAGGTAATTTTGGTCAAAAATGCCTTAAAATAGGTAATTTTGGTCAAAAATGCCTTAAAAAAGTCAATTTTGGTCAAAAATGCCATAAATCTGTTGTTTTTCAGACAAAAACTGTGAAAAATGCTTTTAATGAAAGGCAATTTTGGTCGAAAATGCCTTAAAATGCAATTTTGGTCAAAAATGCCTTAAAAAAGGTAATTTTGGTCAAAAATGCCTTAAAAAAAGTCAATTTTTGGTCAAAAATGCCATAAATCTGTTGTTTTTCAGACAAAAACTGTGAAAAATGCTTTTAATGAAAGGCAATTTTGGTCGAAAATGCCTTAAAAATGCAATTTTGGTCAAAAATGCCTTAAAAAAGGTAATTTTGGTCAAAAATGCCTTAAAATAGGTAATTTTGGTCAAAAATGCCTTAAAAAAAGTCAATTTTTGGTCAAAAATGCCATAAATCTGTTGTTTTTCAGACAAAAACTGTGAAAAATGCTTTTAATGAAAGGCAATTTTGGTCAAAAATGCCTTAAAAATGCAATTTTGGTCAAAAATGCCTTAAAAATGCAAAACTGCCATAAATCTGTTGTTTTTAAGACAAGAACTGTGAAAAATGCTTTTAATGAAAGGCAATTTTGGTCGAAAATGCCTTAAAAATGCAATTTTGGTCAACAATGCCTTAAAAAAGGTAATTTTGGTCAAAAATGCCTTAAAATAGGTAATTTTGGTCAAAAATGCCTTAAAAAAGTCAATTTTTGGTCAAAAATGCCATAAATCTGTTGTTTTTAAGACAAGAACTGTGAAAAATGCTTTTAATGAAAGGCAATTTTGGTCGAAAATGCCTTAAAAATGCAATTTTGGTCAACAATGCCTTAAAAAAGGTAATTTTGGTCAAAAATGCCTTAAAATAGGTAATTTTGGTCAAAAATGCCTTAAAAAAGTCAATTTTTGGTCAAAAATGCCATAAATCTGTTGTTTTTCAGACAAAAACTGTGAAAAATGCTTTTAATGAAAGGCAATTTTGGTCGAAAATGCCTTAAAAATACAATTTTGGTCAAAAATGCCTTAAAAAAGGTAATTTTGGTCAAAAATGCCTTAAAATAGGTAATTTGGTCAAAAATGCCTTTAAAAAAGTCAATTTTTGGTCAAAAATGCCATAAATCTGTTGTTTTTCAGACAAAAACTGTGAAAAATGCTTTTAATGAAAGGCAATTTTGGTCGAAAATGCCTTAAAAATGCAATTTTGGTCAAAAATGCCTTAAAAAAGGTAATTTTGGTCAAAAATGCCTTAAAATAGGTAATTTTGGTCAAAAATGCCTTAAAAAAAGTCAATTTTTGGTAAAAAATGCCATAAATCTGTTGTTTTTCAGACAAAAACTGTGAAAAATGCTTTTAATGAAAGGCAATTTTGGTCGAAAATGCCTTAATAATGCAATTTTGGTCAAAAATGCCTTAAAAAAGGTAATTTTGGTCAAAAATGCCTTAAAAAAAGTCAATTTTTGGTCAAAAATGCAATAAATCTGTTGTTTTTAAGACAAAAACTGTGAAAAATGCTTTAAATGAAAGGCAATTTTGGTCGAAAATGCCTTAAAAATGCAATTTTGGTCAAAAATGCCTTAAAAAAAGGTAATTTTGGTCAAAAATGCCTTAAAATAGGTAATTTTGGTCAAAAATGCCTTAAAAAAGTCCATTTTTGGTCAAAAATGCTATAAATCTGTTGTTTTTCAGACAAAAACTGTGAAAATGCTTTTAATGAAAGGCAATTTTGGTCGAAAATGCCTTAAAAATGCAATTTTGGTCAAAAATGCCTTAAAAAAAGGCATGGCCGTGTGCCCGACAAGTGGGATGCAGGTTTCATTTAACTCAAGCTTGGTGGCGTGCAATTCAGAGGTTCGGGTTGACAGTCGAAATAAAAACGATACAACTGTAGGATCAATAAAATATGAAGTAAATTTTAATTTTGATTTTTTATTGTTATCCTACTACAAAATCGACGGTATTAATTTTGGCCGACTTGGGCACCAGTTTTTGGCCGAATTAGTAACTATGGCTTTCGAGTGGTTGGCCGAGTTGGGCACTATAGTTGTCAAGTCGTTGGCCCAGTTAGATATATTTTGGGTCGTTGATGAAAATATTTGGCCCGGTTGGTTACCAGCCTCTGATTCTACGATAAAAGTTTAGAAACTCAAAAAGTTTATTGTCGAGGCAAGGTGATAAAGTATAGAAAATCGTTTATGCAGAGTTGGGTGGAAAGCAGTGGTTTGGACTCATTAGCGACTCCGATGGTGGCAGAAAGGATCAATCGTAAAACTGTCCCAGTTTGACGGTTTGAAAAATGAGGAACAGACTCTAGATATACGAGAGCGCCTCTCTCCTAAAATGTCCCTCGGTCCAAATGGTCCGTTTGATGAGGTGATTTAAAACGGAGAAGTCGTTGGCCTTAACGAGATTACGGACAAGACTGGTAGCTAGGCCACCATCCACGGTTACACTCGTACGTTTATGCTAATACCTTCTCCGTAGGAAGGAAACACGAAAGAAATTCTATTTTCGAATTCGATTTTTATTGACGTCCTCTCTTCCAGGTGGGTCCCCAAATTGAGACGTCAGATTTCAAGATAAAAGATGTTAAAATTGAGAATTGGCTAAAAGTCTCAGGTATCTCATTAAGGCACGTATCATCAAGTACCATATCAAATTTTATTATTACCTGTCACCGTTTTTTTAAGACATTCAACCTGTCACTGGTTACACAACTTGTGCAGATTCCTGCTGAGTATGCACGTTTTTAGAATAAAGACTTCATTTAAGCAAAAACATCTCATTCTTCATCTTAAATTTTTTTTCTCCTTGTTTAACCTTCAATGATTTATTCAGGCTAAAATTTTTTTTTCCATAAATCTGGATTCGAACCCAGGGCCTCTTCTTTGCTAGTGCTGCCGCTTATGAAAGTAAATCCTTTGACTTCTATTAGGTGTACAAAATGAAACTCAGCTAAAATCTACTTTATTCAAATTTACCCTGTGGCTGAATTTCATTTTGTACACCTAATGAATAAAAATTGTAGGAAATTTAATTTTCTATAAATTTGTACTTAATTATTTTTTTCTAGGATGCACCATTTTCGGAAAATAATTTTTTTTAAATAAATTTATCTTGAAAACAGTGCGTCCTAGAGAAAAATGAATAGAATAAAAATTAAAGAGAATTAAATTTCCAACAGATTTTATTTAGTGCATTTTTTCAATATCTGTAACGGTTTACGATTTACAAGCCTTTAAAAATTAACCTTCTTAATGGTTTGCTTCAATAACCTTCTTTCACGGAGAAGGTCAACTTTGATAAACTTTAACGCCTAAAATGTTTAAAATTTTGAAAAAATGAACTACTAGGTGTACAAAATGAAACTCGGCTAAAATCTACAAAATTCAAATTTACCCTGCGGCTGAGTTTCATTTTGTACACCTAATAAATAAAAATTGTAGGAAATTTAATTTTCTATAAATTTGTACTTAATTATTTTTTCTAGGATGCACCATTTTCGGAAAATAATTTTTTTAAAATAAATTTATCTTGAAAACAGTGCGTCCTAGAGAAAAAATGAATAGAATAAAAATTAAAGAGAATTAAATTTCCAACAGATTTTATTTAGTGCATTTTTTCAATATCTGTAACGGTTTACGATTTACAAGCCTTTAAAAATTAACCTTCTTAATGGTTATGCTTCAATAACCTTCTTTCACGGAGAAGGTCAACTTTTGATAATCTTTAACGCCTAAAATGTTTAAAATTTTGAAAAAATGAACTACTAGGTGTACAAAATGAAACTCGGCTAAAATCTACAAAATTCAAATTTACCCTGTGGCTGAGTTTCATTTTGTACACCTAAACTCGCCTGTGACTTCTCCGGGAAATTCAAACCAAAATTTCCGTTATTTTGTACACTCCAAAAATGACGTCATCAAGATCACTAACCACAAGATAAATTAATCATCTAATTTTAATAAAAAGTTATTCTTAATATTTTCATTTAAAAAATATATACGGTGTAGGTGTTTTTTAAAACTTTAAATTGAAAAAAAAAATCTACATTAAAGTGAGACCTTATTTTTTGCTATAAAACAAGCCAAGTCAAGAATTAGTCACGTGGCTTTTGTTTATTTTTCCGTCCAATCAGAACAGTCGATCAGAGAGGCTACAGTAGACGGAACACTTCTTTTAAAATATTTGAAAAAATGAGGTAATATATTCTTTTAAAAATAAAATAGATGTTATTTTCAACTTATTTCAGCTCAAGGCGCCCATGGGAAGATTTGGCCGGATCCGGGCGGCTCAACCGTGAAAGAAGAAGAGTAAATTTCGATTTCGCTGTAAATCTCTCCGAAACGCGGATGTTACACCGAAAACTCCGGATTTACAGAGAAGGCGTTCTCCAAGAACGTTGGCAGCTAGTGCACATAGTGTGCGCGCAGATTTCTTCGAACCCGAAGAATATATGCGCCGTGAATTTTCTCGCTATCTCAAGCCGAGAACCCCTTCACCAGAAGTCTTTCCCAACCACAAAGTCATCAGGATGTACAGGTAATTATTTTAATCTCGATAAATAATTAAATTAAGGATATTGTTTAGAATATCTAAATATTTCGGGATAACCTTGCCGTAACCTCCAGCACAGTCGACTCTGTTTTTATCCTACGTAATTTTAGATTTTATCATTAATTAAAAGCTCTTAAAACTTCAATTTATTTACTTTATTAAGTATTTTATGAAGGAGGATGTTTAAAAATAAAATAAAAGGTGTAGGTTTACTGTTTGATTTATGATTTTTCATATAAAATAGACATTTGAGATTATTTAAACATAAGTACGATCTTCCCTGTTAGTGAGTCGTTTACGGTTTTATGATTGTGGGAAACGTAGCCACTTTAAAAAATATAAAACCTGATTTTAACATTTTTTCTGTATTTTGACCCAAAGGATATAAAAAAGGATGTCCTTGAACCTTTATGGATGGTTTTGTGTTTTTAATATCACTATTGTCAGGGAAACTTCTCAATTCTAAATATTCTATTTTTATCTCAGATTTCATTATATCATAGTAAAAAGTGGCCTCAGAAAACGGAAAAATACTAAATAAAATTGTTTACTTTTGTTTATTTTTCTGAAATGATTCATTCGATAATCGAATCGATCTAAAAAATCGATTTTTACTTTTCAGGCTTAATCCTGACGGATCTTTATTTACTCTCTTCTTCCGAAGAAAACGAAGAAGAAGACGAAGAAATCCCCCGTAAGAAGGAGTCTCAGTTCAAAAATGAGAAAAAAACCAAAAAAGAATCTGACGCCAAAATTGATAAAAAACGTGAAAAACTCTCGTTGCCCACATTGGAACTTCAAAAAATGCGATTGGATGCTACACCTAAATGAAACCCCACCATTAATCATTTCTTTTTATTATGTAATTTTTAAATAAAGGTGGAAAAACATTTTTTTTTTTATAAGATCAACTTTGTTTTAATTACATTTTAAAACTCCCCGGTGAAAAAAAAAATCTTGAAAAGTGTGTTAGCTGATGATATGAGATTTAATTACTTATGCTAACGAGTAGACGAATGACCAGATCGTATCTCATTGATTACTTTACGATCCTCCACACTCCCTGGATCCCCGAAACTCCGAGAAAAAAAACTCTCATTAAAGTTATTTAATATACTTCTGCGAGGGTCCAGAAAGAGAGAATTGAGAAAAAAAGTGGGTAAAAATCGAGAAAATGACCGAAAATTTGGAGAAAAGGGAGTTTTTCAAGCTAAAATTGGCGAAAGTTCATTAAAGTACTGGTTTGAAGAGCTTCCAACGAAAACTTCCTGAAGAGAAGTAACAATATAGGAGGGGGAAGTATAAAGGAGGGGATGTACATCGGAGAGGGAAGTATATGGGAGGGGAAGTATAAGGAGGGGAAGTATAAGAAAAAGGGAAGCTTTTTTTTTTTTTTTTTTTTTTCAATTTTCCAATTTTTTTTTTCGAAAAATTTTCCGGGTTTTCTTTTATAAATTGGCATTTTTTTAAACTTTTTTTTTTTGAAAAGTTCTTTTTTTCGAAAATTTTTCCAAGTGTCAAGGTAGAAATAATGGGCTTTTTGGCCTAGGGATGTGCCTCTCGTAATGGGTAGAAGTATGAAATTTCTCCCTACTAAAAAAAATTGATAATTAAAAAGTGGCAATTTTTTTACACCAAAAATTCTTTAAAAATATAAGCAGTAATTGGTGAAAATTTGGTGAAAATCGGATTAACGGTTCGGCCTCAGCGAATTTTTTAAAATTTCAAACAGAATCTCAGCCATTTTTTCGAAATTCAAAAATCGCCCTAGTTACATTCATGTTCTCCGACTAAGGAAGATTTTGTGAAAATTTGGTGAAAATCGGTTTAAAAACTGTGGCCGTAAAGTGTTCCGGGAAAAAAATGCTACGGCCGGCCGGCACCACAGACAAAGTTGAGATCGGTAAAGATCAATATTCGATTTGACCCTCCGGGGTCTAGACCCCCAAAAACCCGACCTGGAGGGTATCACAATAACTTCTTCAAGGAAGTTAAAAGGGCAGAAATTCTACGGGAAACCAGTATTTTACATACATAGTGAACAGTATAGGTCCTAGCACTGAGCCCTGAGGTACTTCAAAGATGATATTTTGGATCGCTGGGGCTACTTTCGTTTTTCCTTTTCCCGTTGTCCGAAAAGAAACCCGTATGTGACTTCTCCAGATTGATCTTAGGGCTCCTTATTATGATAATAAGTGGCGGGCTATTATTTCGATTCAGTTTCTTTAAAAGATCGGGAGAGGTAGATGGATTACCCTTCTCGGACCATTGTCCTCCTCCCTCCATTTAGACTTCTCAAGTATCAACCATTTATTCCACGTAACTTGTCTGAATCGCTTGTTTGTAAATACTCTCCCGGGTCAAATTACATACAAAGGGGATCCCACTGCCTTTTTGTTTCACCGCTACGTTTTCGAGTGATTTACGTTTCACTTTTTAACTCGAAAAAAAAATTTTGTCATTAAATTACGGATTAGGATCCCATTAATAACAATTTTTGTATATCGAGTTTTCTGTCATATGTCACCTATTCATATCCCTTAATGAACCGTTTCTAAATAATTCAACAAATAGCCTTGTTAATGGTTCAAAAAATTTTTCGACCACCGAAAAACCGCCCACTTTATTCATGATTTATCATCTTTTTTTGACGTTAATAAAAGCGTGACATTATGTAATTTGTATATTTTTTTTCGGGTGTGAAATTTTTAATCCTCTGATTAAGATGGCCCTTGGTTTTTATACAGTTTGGACACGCTTGTTCGAATTTTGGGGTATAAATCTTGGGATTATTATTAGACGAGTTTTTCAAATCGGCGTCGCGGGAAACAAATTATTCGAAGAAATTTTTATACTCGAAGAATGCACCGAACAGTTATAACGAGCGTACTTAAGCCGGCAATCTGTCCTTAATGAATGACTAAAAACAAAAAAACCGACGATGAACGGTATTGCATAAAAGTTTTTGTGATTTATTTTGCGAAAGTTGTCATAAGATGGAAGAAAGATGCTTTTAACTATCCATTATGACCGGGCATTATTTTTCAGTTTTGTAAATTGCTTAAATTCCACTCGAACAATGAACCATTAGGGACGTTTTAATCGAAAAAGTACGGTTAACTTTGAGGAATTTCGAATATTAAAATTTTGATACGTCTTTAGAAGTCTTCAGCTTGTGGGAAACAGGCCATCGAGAGCTGAAAAGAGCCTGATGAGTGCCATAGAGTATCAGAAGAACTAGCGTAGTAAACCCAAGTCTGCTGGAAATTAGGTGTAGGGCCTAAAGGGCAAAACGCCAAAAAATTCTTCGCCCTTAATTTTTGATGCTTATTTCAGCTCAGATGAAAAATATGTATTAGGTGTAAAAAATGAAACTCGGCTAAAATCTACAAAATTCAAATTTACCCTGTGGCTCAGTTTCATTTTGTACACCTAATAAATAAAAATTGTAGGAAATTTAATTTTCTATATTGTACTTAATTATTTTTTTCTAGGATGCACCATTTTCGGAAAATTTTTTTTAAAATAAATTTATCTTGAAAACAGTGCGTCCTAGAGAAAAAATGAATAGAATAAAAATTGAAGAGAATTGAATTTCCACTGATTTTATTTAGTGCATTTTTTCAATATCTGTAACGGTTTACGATTTACAAGCCTTTAAAAATTAACCTTCTTAATGGTTATACTTCAATAACCTTCTTTCTAGGATGCACCATTTTCGGAAAATAATTTTTTAAAAAGAAAATAAATTTATCTTGAAAACAGTGAGTCCTAGAGAAAAAATGAATAGAATAAAAATTAAAGAGAATTGAATTTCCAACTGATTTTATTTAGTGCATTTTTTCAATATCTGTAACGGTTTACAATTTACAAGCCTTTAAAAATTAACCTTCTTAATGGTTATACTTCAATAACCTTCTTACACCGAGAAGGTCAACTTTTGATGGACTTTAACGCCTAAAATGTTCCAAATTTTGAAAAAATGAACTACTAGGTGTACAAAATGAAACTCGGCTAAAATCTACAAAATTCAAATTTACCTGTGGCTGTACACCTAATAGTTGTCCTAAAGGAGTTTGGATCCCAAGGGGGGGGGGGGGTTATCTCCTGTCTCCTGGGTTACGTCTAACATAGGAAGCTGATTAATCGCGGGAGAAAATTTACCTTGCATTTAATTAACCTTTCAATATGTCTCTTCTGAAGTATTAATGATGGACCTGTCATACGTACATGGCTTCTTTATTTTCTTCCTATTGTTCTATGAGAATAATCGAATATCGAAATCATCATCAATAGCTTTATTAACGAAAATAATGAAGTCAACACAATTTTTTCCCAGGGTATAAAAATAGGTTAGAGAAGTTATAAAATTGATGTTTTTTTTGATGAATATTTTTTTCAAAATTTCGTCCAGATCCGGATTTATGTTTCTTTTTTGGAACGGAAATATAAAAAGAGTTCGTAGGTGGTCCGGACTTTTTCTTCCTCCCTCGCCATTCAGGGTGTTAAGTACATAATATTGCATATCAAACAGTAATGAGACTCTGGGAAAAGGGTAAAAAAAAGTAAGATTTACATAACCGATCATCGTTTTATACGTTGGAGACAGTCTTTGCACTTTAGACTTTAGAGCCTCGTTCCAACCGCCCACGTTTCCTTAATATGGTCATCCTAGAAAAAAAAAGTTGTACAAACAAAATTAAAAAAGAAAAAAAAAAGTTTAAACACATCATATAAATGATAATGAGACAGAAACATTGTATTAATAGAGGAGAGGTTTTTTTAGAAACTCAAAATTGTGCAAAACCTGATAAAAGAAGCTTGTGAATGCCACCTAGTAGAATTCCTCTTCTATGAAGCTCTTTCCAAGCGAGAAATCCTCTTTTTTTTCCGGATTTATATGAGTTTTTTTTCCCCAAGCAAAATTCTCACTTTTCAGCCCCTATTTACTAGATTTCCTGGCGTTTTTTGGCTATTATTGATAGTCCTTTTAACTTCCTGAAAGAAGTATAAGGGAGGGAAAGTATAAGGAAGGGGAAGTATAAGGGAGGGGAAATATAACCCTTCCAACGAACATAATAAAGATTGTATAGGAGAAAAAAGTACTGGTTTGAAGAGCTTCCAACGAAAACTTCCTAAAAGAGAAGTAACAATATAGGAGGGGGAAGTATTACGGAGGGGACGTACAACGAAGGGGGAAGTATATTGGAGGGGAAGTATAACGGAGGAGGAAGTATAAGTGAGGGGAAGTATAACAGAGGGGAGGAATGACGGACGGACGCCACCACAGACCCCTGTGTAGAAGAACCCTGTAAAATGGGAGATTCTAGAGCACTCTGCAGGGAGGGAAAGTATAAAGGAAGGGGAAGTATAACGAAGGGCGAATTTTTTTTTTTTCGAGAAATTTTCCGAGTTTAGTTATTTTTTTTTCAAAAACTTTCCGAGTTTTTTTTTTTATTTTCGAAAAAAATGACAATTTTATTGCACCAAAAATTTGTAAAATAAGGAGTAATTGGTAAAAATTTGGTGAAAATCGGACCAACGGCCGTAGCGAATTTTTTGAAATTTCAAACAGACATATCTCCGCCATTTTTTCGAAATTCAAAAATCGCCCTCGCTGGTTTCTTGTTCACCAACTAAAGAAAATTTGGTGAAAATCTGGTGAAAATCGGTTGAAAACTGTGGCCGTAAAGTGTTCCGGAAAAAATGCTACGGACGGCCGGCACCACTGACAAAGTTGAGATCGGTAAAGATCCATATTTGACCCTCCGGGGTCTGAAAGACCACTCCCCAAAAACCCGACGTGAAGGGTATCACAATAACTTCTTTAAGGAAGTTAAACGCTTTTAATAAATTAAGAGTTTCAACCGCAATATCACCCTCGCAATAACTGTAGATAAGACACGTGGGTTACGGCGCCACTGCTAATCATTCCAATTAGCCTTGAATAAGGCATATTTCTCTATCTGGATCAGGGGCACCTGTAAATATAATTTTTTAAGAAGTCGATTTGTTCCTCATTTTTTATGTTCCTCAATAATAAATCTCGTTCTAATTACTTTGAGGGTCAAAACACAAAGAAATACCGCCTTAATTTTTTTTAAACAATTTTTTTTATATGTAGGTGTTTTGTACATCTCGAAATAGTATTTAGGTCGAAGAAAATGTCAAAGGAAAGAAAATCTTCGCCCTCCGCCTTTGTAAATAAATTCGATTCATTATTTATTAGTCGGGAGCTTTTTCGCAACGAAATGGGTTAATATTATTCAAGGAGGAGGAAAAAAATAAAGAAATTGTTTCTATGAAAGAATAAATTGTTTATTAATAGAGGCTTTTGATCAATCCGCTAATGCATACAATAAAACAAACACGAAAGGAATATTTTATTAGGGCTCGGATCGGGTTTAACGTAAAAACTGTGTTTTAATTGAAATCCGGGTGGTAAGATTGAATCATTTATCAAAAAAAGATGGATTTTTAAGATGGAGGGCGAGCGTGAAAGCAGAAAAGCGTTAAATTTATTCAAAACGTTATTTTTTCCCCTCCTTACGTTTTAAAACGGATCCCAATTTTGAGAAATAGCAAACTAGTTTTCGTTTTATTTTAAGTCTAAAAATTCGGTAAACAGGAAGATTTCTTGCTGTAAATGCCTAGAATCCTGGGGGACCGAGCAAAATGCCTGAAAATCTTGTCTAAAAACACCCCTTTTTCAGTGTTTTCTCCTGTCTTTTGACTAAACACCCATTTTTCGGTGTTTTTCCTGTCTTTTGTCTAAAAACACCACTTTTTCGGTGTTTTCTCCTGTCTTTTGTCTAAACACCCAATTTCGGTGTTTCTCCTGTCCTTTGTCTAAAAACACCCCTTTTTCGGTGATTTTTCCTGTTTTTAGGTAGATTTCTTTTTTTCAAAATCTACCTATTGTAATGTACCAAGTTTATATATACATATGTATATATTAGCACGATAACTGGAGCAATTTTAATGTGAGGGTGACGATATCCGGTATTTAGAGTTTTTATCTCAATAGCTCGGACGAGTTCGTTAATGGCTGAAATCGGACCAGCGATTCACCTACTTTACTTAGGGCTTAAAAGACAAAATTGGCATTTTCTATTGAAATCCTAGTCCTTTTGCAAAAAAAAACTTTAAGACCTCTGCGAGGGCGTGTAAAAAATTAATTAAAGCAGGTTTGGACGAGCCAGGCGCAAAATATTGAACTAGCTAAACTTTAAAAAAAATTTGAATTTATACCGGGAAATTATTAAATATTTTATTAATAAAATTATCAGATGTTTTTCTAGGGGCTCAGTGGCGCAATTTTTCTTATATCATCATTTTTATAACATAATTATATATTTTGTGTTTATACATTTTAATTTTAATCATGAAAAGAAATCTACCTTTTAGTCCCTGCTACCGCAGGGTCATTATTTTTTTTTCTAAAATCTCCCCTTATTCGGTGTTTTCTCCTGTCTTTTGTCTAAAAACACCTCTTTTTGAGTGTTTTCTCTTTTCTTTTGACTAAACACCCATTTTTCGGTGTTTTCTCCTGTCTTTTGACTAAACACTCATTTTTCGGTGTTTTTCCTGTCTTTTGTCTAAAAACACCACTTTTTCGGTGTTTTCTCCTGTCTTTTGTCTAAAAACACCCCTTTTTCAGTGTTTTCTCCTGTCTTTTGACTAAACACCCATTTTTCGGTGTTTTTCCCTTCTTTTGTCTAAAAACACCCACTTTTTGGTGTTTTCTCCTGTCTTTTGACTAAACACCCATTTTTCGGTGTTTTTCCTGTCTTTTGTCTAAAAACACCCAGGGAAATGGGTTTCTCGGCCAAATAACCGTGAAAAACACAAAAATCCGCAAAAAAAAGTTGTCCCTCGGCCGAATGGCCCAAAAAAACATCTGAAAATACGGCTAAAAAGTGGTTTATCTGCCAAATAGCCGACTTTTTTCCCATTCTAATTGCTTTTTTATTGTCGATTCCTGTATCGTTTTACGAAACAAAATAAATGGATTCTTTTTTTTTGAAAAAAATCTATTATTACAACTTACTTAAGGTACCATTTTTATAGCTTTCGATTCCTTATCTTAAATAGGTCCAATAAAAATGATCTCCGTGGATTTTATGACGCGCGGTTCGGGTTTCAGAGAATGGACGTGGAAGGAAACTTCACAACCTTCTGATATAGTGAGGAAAAAAATGCTTCCTGCTTTATAAAAATAATAAAACTTTTTTTGGGGGGGTCAATATGCATTTCGATTCGAAGAATTCTTCACCAATCGCGAAGTCTAACGTAATCTTATCATGAAAACGTGTAAAATGGAGAAGTTTCTGAGAACAGGGCAATTTCTATGGCGCCACATTAGGGAAACAATCGGGCAAAAATATACTTGAAAAACTCTCTCTTTCCCACCTACGTTTTTGATCAAAAAATGTGAAACTTCGTCAATATCTGGACAAACGTTTTAATAGCCTTTATGTAACTCTATAATAAATCGTTTTTTTTTTGGATTAAAGGAAAGAGTAATAGTGTGTTTGTCGATATGCCGATAGTTTTTATCGTATGATATTGTCAGGGCTAATTCTTACATTTTAGATTGCTCCTCACGTCTTTGTCATTTGCATACGTCTCACTCTCCGTGTGGCCTCGGACATCTTCAAACGTGGAGAAAAAGAAAAAAATGTATATAAAAGAACTTTCTAAACCTTAGTTTATTTATTAGCCCATAAATTTAAGTCGGTAATAAGAAGTTTCGAGCCCAAATCAACTCCCCGGCTTCTGGATTTCATGATTTACATCTTGAGAGATAAGGACACGAGCCACATAAAGTTGATTTTAACTTCCTCAAGAAGTTACTGTGATACCCTCCGACCCCCTGTTACTAGAAAAGGGTCTTCCAGACCCCGTAGGATATTTATTTTTCTTTAATGCGGTTCAATTTCAAAGAAATCGTTAATTAAACCTTTTGTACCGATATCATGATTTCGATAGTCTTTCAGGTTAATCTTCTCAATTTTTTTAGTTTTGAAAAAAAAAAAGTACTTGTTTGCAGAGCTTCCAACGAAAACTTATAAAGAGAAGTAAAAATATAGGAGGTGGAAGTATAAAGAAGGAGAAGTATAACGGAGGGGAATTGTAAAAGGGAGGGGAAGTATAACAGAGGAGCAAGTGTAACAGAGGGGGAAGTATAACAGAGGGGGAAGTATAACAGAGGGGAAGTATAACGGAGCGGAAAGTATAAAAGATGGGAAGAATAACGGAGGGGGAAGTTTTTTGTTCTAAGTTTTTTTCCCAAAAATTTTCCAAGTGTCTTTTTTTCGAAAAATTGTCTAAGTTTTTTTTTTCATAAAATTTTCCGAGTTTATTTTTTCAAAAAATATTACTAGTTTTTTTTTTCGAAAAATTTTCCGAGATTATTTTTTTCGAAAAATTTTTTTAAGTATCAAGGTAGAAATAATGCGATTTTTGTCCAAGGGAGGTCCCTCTCGTAACGGGTGGACGTATGAAATTTCTTCCTCCTATAGTGATAATTAATGTAGAAAATTGATAATTTTGTTTACACCAAAAATTTTTAAAAAATATAAGGAGTATTTGGGGAAAATTTGGTGAAAATCGGAACAACGGTTCGGCCGCAGCGCAGTTTTTAAAATTTCAAACGTGCATATCTCCACCATTTTTTAGAAATTCAACGATAATTTCTTGTTCAACTGCTCAGGAAGGTTGAGTGAAAAAATGGTGAAAATCGGTTGGAAACTGTGGCCGTAAAATGTTCCGGAAAAAATGCAACGGCCGGCCGGAACCACAGACAAAGTTGAGATCGGTAAAGATCAATATTCGATTTGACCCTCCGGGGTCATCCAGACCCCCAAAAACCCGACCTAGAGGGTATCACAATAACTCCCCCTTCCTTATACTTCCCCTTCCTTATACTTCCCCTTCCTTATACTTCCCCTTCCTTATACTTCCCCTACCTTATTCTTCCCCTCCCTTATACTTCCCCTCCCTTATACTTCCCCTCCCTAATACTTCCCCTTCCTTATACTTCCCCTCCCTTCACCACCTCTTTTACACTCATTTTCCAGCTTTAATCCGATGAAAACGACTGTGGACCACAAACGAATTCAAGATCAGGTAGACACTTTTCTAAAAATCGTCTACTGAGGGTATCACAATTACTTTAAAAAAATTAGAATCTTCAATTTAGCTGCGGTTAACACCGGTGATTACTTAAAACCCACTGTAGAATAGCCTCGTAAAATAGAAGATAAAAATAAGGAAACAGTCTAATGAGGCCCATTAAGCCGAAACCGGTCGTGGAATATCCGTTTACTCCTTACCTCCATTTTAATGTTCGAATCTTCCTTACGGTAAAGTAAGCTATTTTCTAGATAAAAATCTTTTTGAAAATACGTTGTTGTTTTAAAATATTTAAAAACCTATTGATTTTACCCTCATGTGCTTCTCAAGTCCATTATAAATAATATCGTTGATAAAATCGCTGGAAAGAGCGTCGCCGAGGTATCTGATCCACACGTCCAGTAACATAACCGTCTTCGACGATTCCATTAAGCCCTCCTTTTATATACGTAAAAAACCTGTCAACACCTTTGTTTGAATATTTGTATTTTTTATTTGATTTTTGATGCCTTCAAGTGTTAATGAAGTGGTCAACCTTGATTTTTTCGTCTTGCGTTTTTTTAGTATATAAAAATTCAAATAACATGTCGAACGTAAAAAAAGACTATTCGGGACTTATTAACAGGAAAATAACGTGTCCAACATCCAAGTAGCAAGGTTGAACAAATAATAAAATAACTTCGATGCAACCTACGTTTTATAGTAAAAAAAATTTCTTTTTTAGATTTCAGATTTAATGGACCACCAAAAGCGAAAGCTTCATTTGATGTAATTAACATAAAAATGTGTCATGTAACGCCTTTGTTTTAATTAAAAAAAACTTTTGTCTTTTAAATTGAGACTAATAACGGACGATTTGTTAATTGTGAAATGTTTTACTTTCTTATTAATTCAATTCAAGTTGATTTAAATCTCCGATTTATCTTGCGAACTTTTCAAAACGAGTGATTAATAAAAAAGTTTTTTTGTTTAAATCGGGTAGATCAAAGCGCAATCTGATTTTTGTTTTATAAACTTAATCCTTCATGATTTAGTCAACAGTGGCTTTTTTATCGACTTTTAAATTACAATATCCTTATAAAATGAATTTAAATCAGCCGAGTCATGATTTTAAACCCCTCTTTATATATTTTTTAAATAGAATTTTTAATTATTTTTTGTTGTTAATTTTAACGGTAAAAATTTCATCTTCACGTCCTCAATTTCCCACCTCATTATCAATTTTACGGTTTCCGATCAGTTTTAAAACTGAATTGTAATTTGTTTTTAATTTTAATTACTTGTGATTATTTCCTGAAGAGGAAATATTGGTCGAAAAATTAATTTTATGGCTTTTTGTACTTAGAAGTCGTTGACTGTTGGAGTTAAAATATTTTGGTTTCTTACGCTGAAAGAAGAGCATTTGCGGGAAATCATGAAAAATGAGGCACAAAAATCGGAGGATTAGGACAATGGGGAGTGCCTACATCTTGTACGAAAGTATTCTCATCCTAAAGTATTCTCGTCCTACTGCCTTCTCGTCCTAAAACTAACGTACAAATATTGCTGCGTCGGAGAAATGAGGCAGCTTTCTACGCCAGCAAATTTTAAACTACTTTTAGCGCCTACCGAGCTCATCATCCATCCCAGGGCCGCCTACAGGGTGAGCAAATCCTCGCGAGAGGAAAAAAATTAACCCCCTTGTGTCACAAAACGAATTGATCCTCGCAAAAATAAACAAACAAACCGACCGTGACTTGCTGGGGTGGAACGCTGCCGCATTTCTCCGACGCAGCAAATTTTGTACGTTAGTTTTAGGGCGAGAAGACAGTAGGACGAGAATACTTTCGGATGAGATGTGTGCCCCCGAAAATGGGGGCCTTAAAAATTGAGCAAAACGACATATAATAAAGAAGAAATTTCTTTATGAAAAAAAAGAACCAAAAAACATCAAAAAATCCTGAAAAAAAGGGGAATGGCGGGATCACCCATATCAAACGTGGGATTACCCTTATCAGAAGTGGGATTACCCTCATCAGAAGTGGGATCACCCACATCAAACGTGGGATCACCCATATCAAACGTGGGATTACCCTTATCAGAAGTGAGATCACCCACATCAAACGTGGGATCACCCATATCAAACGTGGGATTACCCTTATCAAAAGTGGGATTACCCTCATCAGATGTGGAATCACCCACATCAAACGTGGGATTACCCTTATCAGAAGTGGGATTACCCTCATCAGATGTGGGATCACCCACATCAAACGTGGGATCACCCATATCAAACGTGGGATCACCCACATCACACGTGGGATCACCCATATCAAACGTGGGATTACCCTTATCAGAAGTGGGATTACCCTCATCAGATGTGGGATCACCCACATCAAACGTGGGATCACCCATATCAAACGTGGGATTACCCTTATCAGAAGTGGGATTACCCTCATCAGAAGTGGGATTACCCTCATCAGAAGTGGGATCACCCATATCAAACGTGGGATTACCCTTATCAGAAGTGGGATTACCCTCATCAGATGTGGGATCACCCACATCAAACGTGGGATCACCCATATCAAACGTGGGATCACCCATATCAGAAGTGGGATTACCCTAATCAGAAGTGGGATCACCCACATCAAACGTGGGATCATCCATATCAAACGTGGGATTACCCTTATCAGAAGTGGGATCCCCACATCATACGTGGGATTACCCATATCAGAAGTATGATTACCCTTATCAGAAGTGGGATTATCGCCATTTAAAAAAAGGCGACAGGCGAACTCCACCACAGACAACCATTCCACCAAGATCCCTCAATTTTCGCTATAATTTTTCCTCCGATAGTTCCTATCTCCATTATTTTGCATATTTAGACAATTTCTAAGCTTTAGAAATAAAACTATTATTGCTGTCCTCGTTACTCGCATTTCCAGGAAAAACAAACCGTTTCGCTAAGTGATTTCTCAATTTTAAAACGATATCAAATCCATTAGGTTTAAAACAAGTGTATCGTAATAATAATTTAAAACCATTGCCACGCCACGCCTCGAGAAGTTTCTGATTAGCCTACATTACGCCCTGAGTAAGTACCTAATGAAAAAAAAATGCTGAAAGTGGAGTGAAACGCGTATATGATTGGTCCTTAAATTATGCACGAGGTTCTACTTTTTTAACATTTTTTTACAATCAAGCTTACATATGGGCATCTTTTATATCAACATAATTAAGTCATAAGATGTGGATCGTTTGAATTCTAAATGTGCTATAAAAAATGTTGAAGTTAAATAAAAATTTATGATAGTTTTATTGTGTAATTAAATGTTTTTTTAAAGGTTTGTCTAGGTTCTTGAGGTTTTTCTCTTTTGTAGTTGAATGTAAATCCATTGTATTCTCCCTTTTATGCTAATACGGTATTCAGATGCTTCTATGTCTCGGAGGCCGCAGATAAGTTGGTATCTCTGATCAGTGGCTATAGCTCATGAAATCATATCGTTCTCCCTCCCCGAGGCCTCTAATGGTACGAGGATGGCAGGGACAATTAGAGTGAAACAGTAGACTCGGAGGGAAAAACGGAAGAAGGCGGTGGGGAACCTCATGTAAATCATTGCTTTGTCGGCGCAGACCTTCGGTAATAAATACCACTGGCTATTACAGTGGCTAAGACCCCTTTTTCCAGACAACGAGGCGTTTAATTTGGTGATTAAACCAAATTTTTTCTTCATTTCTTGAGTTATTACTCCCCCTCAAGTGTTAATTTTCGAAAAACCTGAAAACAACCCTTATTCATAAAAACACAAATCAAATAACCACAATAAAATTTTAAACATTCATTAACAAAATGGAAAATTCGTGTTTCTTTTTTTTTTGAATGGTCAGAAATGGAACGGAAACCATAAAATTCTCTGAGGTCCGTTGTGACAACGTTTCTGCTCTAAGAATTCGAATATCGACATCCCATGAAATAAACCCAGGGATTTATTTTGAAAGGGGTAATTTTGCGTAGGTGTGGTCTTGCTTGACTTTTTTTTGTGACAATAAATTTTTTTATTTAGGAAAAAAAAGGTTGAGCCTGGATAGATACTGAGTAGGGCTAAAAGGAAGTTATTGTGATACCCTCCAAGGAAGAGTCGTTGAAAATGGTTTTTCTAAGCTAAACAGACGTTTAATTTTAACCTTACCAGCGTAGCTATCGCTAAAAATGAAGATGTACAATTGCCTAAACAGTTGTCTGATCGACAAATGGGTAGCTGCACAGTCGCTTAAAAGTCAGCTTCGTAGCTGGTGCAGAATATGTCTAAAAAGTTGCCGGTCGTCATATGGGTAGCTGCACAGTCGCTTAACAGTCAGCTAAACACTCATTAGGTCGTTAGGTAAACAGACATTAAATCCTGAGCTAAAAAGTCGTTTAATTTTTAGCTAAAACATCGTAGCTACCGCTACTAAAATGAAGATGTACAATTGTCTAAACAGTTGTCAGATCGACAAATGGGTAGCTGCACAGTCGCTTAAAAGTCAGCTTCGTAGCTGATGCAGAATATGTCTAAAAAGTTGCCGGTCGTCATATGGGTAGCTGCACAGTCGCTTAACAGTCAGCTAAACACTCATTAGGTCGTTAGGTAAACAGACATTAAATCCTGAGCTAAACAGTCGTTTAATTTTTAGCTAAAACATCGTAGCTACCGCTACTAAAATGAAGATGTACAATTGTCTAAACAGTTGTCTGATCGACAAGTGGGTAGCTGCACAGTCGCTTAACCGTCAGCTAATCACTCGTTAGGTCGTTAGCTAAGCAAACTTTAAATCCTGAGCTAAACAGTAGTTTTATTTTTAGCTAAAACATCGTAGCTACCGCTACTAAACTGAAGATGTACAATTGTCTAAACAGTTGTCTGATCGACAAATGGGTAGCTGCACAGTCGCTTAACCGTCAGCTAATCACTCGTTAGGTCGTTAGCTAAACAGACGTTAAATCCTGAGCTAAACAGTCGTTTTATTTTTAGCTAAACCTCCGTAGCTATCGCTACTAAATGAAGATGTACAGTTGTCAGATCGACAAATGGGTAGCTGCACAGTCGCTTAAAAGTCAGCTTCGTAGCTGATGCAGAATATGTCTAAAAAGTTGCCGGTCATCATATGGGTAGCTGCACAGTCGCTTAACAGTCAGCTAAACACTCATTAGGTCGTTAGGTAAACAGACATTAAATCCTGAGCGAAACAGTCGTTTAATTTTTAGCTAAAACATCGTAGCTACCGCTACTAAAATCAAGCTGTACAATTGTCTAAACAGTTGTCAGATCGACAAATGGGTAGCTGTACAGTAGCTTAACCGTCAGCTAAACACCCGTTAGGTCGTTAGCTAAGCAAACTTAAATCCCGAGCTAAACAGTCGTTTTATTTTTAGCTAAACCTCCGTAGCTTCCGCTACTAAAATGAAGATGTACAATTAATTGCCTAAACAGTTATCTGATCGACAAAAGGGTAGCTGTACAGTCGCTTAACCGTCAGCTAAACACTCATTAGGTCGTTAGCGAAACGGACGTTAAATCCTCAGCTAAACAGTCGTTTTATTTTTAGCTAAACCTCCGTAGCTATCGCTACTAAAATGAAGATGTACAATTGTCTAAACAGTTGTCGAATCTACAAATGGGTAGCTGCACAGTCGCTTAACCGTCAGCTAAACACTCATTAGGTCGTTAGCTAAGCAAACTTTAAATCTCGAGCTAAACAGTCGTTTAATTTTTAGCTAAACCATCGTAGCTACCGCTACTAAAATGAAGCTGTACAATTGTAGCTAATGCAGAATATGTCTAAATAGTTGACGGTCGTCATATGGGTAGCTGCACAGTCGCTTAACAGTCAGCTAAACACCCGTTAGGTCGTTAGCTAAGCAAACTTTAAGTCCCGAGCTAAACAGTCGTTTAATTTTTAGCTAACCATCATAGCTACCGCTACTAAATGAAGATGTACATGAAGATGGCTTTAGGCCAAAAACTGAAGATTACGTGGAAAAATCTTATACAACAGAAATTTTGTAGTTGGCTTTAACTCTTCTGTACATTATAAATTCTTGAAGATGAGTCGGCGGTGCATAATAAACGTCCAACGTCCGCTTATAATGAGGAACAATAAATAAAATTACTGAACCTCTGTTAAGAGAAGGTGTCGGCTCTGATTACCCATCGAACCGAACCTAAAACGTCGACGACTTCTGTTCTTATTGAAACGTGACCGGTGAAGAGAACTCACCATTAATATTCCAAAACGAAAATTTTAAAGAATTTCAAACAAAGTTTACCAGTTTTAAGCCCACGCTTGACGTTTTCTCGGGTTATTTTAATTACCGAATCGAAAACAAAAGCCCCTCCATAAATTCTACTCGAAAATGATTTATCCTACAGAAGCTTTTTTGGTTCCACTTCAAATTTAGTTGACTGCATAAATATTCATGCATCCACACGTTCGAATTGACAATAATTATTCAAAACATCCATTTTTTATTTCATTTTTAAATATATCAGGTAAAATATTGCTTCTATGGTGAAGAAAGGATAATTACTTAAAATATATAAACGACTTTCAAAATATAGTAAATAAGAAAAATCAGTGGGCAGTTACAAAACTAGGTAGAAAAATAAAAGTCTTCGCCCAGCCAAGCCACTTGGAACGGGCGTCAGGAGCTCAAATTTCTCCCAACTATCGAAATTCTAAGAAACCTGAATACGATACCTTCTCTTTTGATTTGAGCAAATAAAAATTATGAATGTAAAAAAAGTTATTATTAGAAATGACAACTTGATTAGAGTCTAACTTGAAATAAATTTGCAAAATAACACTTTGTGGCGCCTGTCATATCCAATTCTAGACTAGACGTTTGAAATTTTTTACCCTTAACGTTATAATTAAATATTTTTCTCAAATTAGGCCAAACGTTGGGTAACGTTTAAATTTTTGAAGAAAAAAAAAATTGAATATTATGTCTAAAATGTTTTAAACGGCGTGGACGGATGTGTTTTTAATTTGTTATAATCATGTTATCACGGGTTTTTCATCTTCAAATAGCGGTGCGTATTCACAATTAAAATGCATAGACTCGGCCCACACTCATACTAATCTTACTTTATTTATCAACCTCTTACGCCTCGGGCAACTGGTCTAATTAACTAATTATAGAAAAGATGGTGGAAAAGAGCTCCGATGCCCGAAATGTGTAGGATGTGAAGGTGGATGTTTTTTTAATATAAGCGTTTAGCGGCAGAAAACTAGTCATTTTCAAAAGCCTCTGCAGACAGCAATCGGTTATAAATCATAAATGACTTAAATTAATCGGTAAGCTGGAATATTTCCCTTTCTAATTACAGTACTCTCAAATTTTCCTATGTACCTCTTTTTGCACCCCCCCTCCGTCTTGTACCTCTTTTTGCGACCCCCCCGGTCTTGAACCTCTTTTGCCCCCCCCCCCCCCCGTCTTGAACCCTTTTTTCCCCACTGTCTTGAACCTCGTTCTCCCCCCCCCCACCCACTTGAACCCTATTTTGTCACTTTTCCAATGTCTCGAACCTCTTTTTGTCCCCCTTAAACCTTAAACTCTTTTCTGAGCCCTTTTTTCCAAGTCTTGAGCCCTTTTCTGTCAGTTTTCCCAGAATTCAGCCCTCTTATGACCTTTATTTTGTGCTAAAACGTTTTCTGACCCTTTTCCCCTTGAACATCCTTTTTTCCCCTAGTCTTGAACCTCTTTTTGTCCCCCCCCGTATTGAACCTCTTTTTGCCCCCCCCCCGTCTTGTACCTCTTTTTGTCCCCCCTCTCCGTCTTGTACCTCTTTTTGCCCCCCCCCCCCCCGTCTTGAACCTCTTTTTGCCCCCCCCCCCCCCGGTCTTGAACCCTTTTTTCCCCACTGTCTTGAACCTCGTTCTCCGCAATTTGATCGAGTATGCAGGAAGGTAGCGAAGAACTACTGTCCCACCACCTATCATCCTTTACTCTGGCCGATGCATTGGAATCAAATGTGTGGGAGCTGTAACCTGTCATCAGGTAAATGTCAAACAGTTAAATTGCTAGCTGAACAGTCGTTTAACCGTCATCTAAACACTCGTTACATCGTTAGCCAAACAGAAGATCGTCAGCTAAACGGCATAACATCGCATCAGATCACAAAGTTTCGGGAAGTGAGGAATTTCTAAATGGTCAGTGATGACGTACACAATGACGTCACACTCCCCCCGCCCAACATCTAGTTCTTAAAAAGAAAAGCCAATTTTCCAGAAAAAAAAATCATTGATTTATTTATCTAATTTCTTGTATTTCCTCATTTTGGTAAACCTTGAAAATTTTCTCTTAAAATCTCAATTTTTTTGCAAAATAAAATCTAAAAGGAAACCTCACCTTCATTAAAACTATAACGACATTTTTATTTTACAACCAACATATAAGTACATAAGACTTTAAAATAAATTATAATATTTTATAATGATGTATTTTTATTATATTATTTACCATAACAATTTTTTTATTGGAGGTATAAAGCAAAAATAAATAAATAGGGAAAAACAAAGTTGTCATATTCCGAAAGGGGCTCGTTATTTTGTAAATTATGAGCTTTAAAATCATAAAATCTCGACAAATTGGTTAATATGATATCAATAATTTATTTATATTTTTTTTTTCATTCATAATTTTTATTTTCAAGGTAAAAAAACGGATTTTTTTTCCGACTAGAGCGGATTGATGGAAACGAGTCAATTTGTTTGTATTAATGGAGGTTAGAAATTTTTTAATAGACGTGTTGATAGCAATTTTTTTTAAATCTTTTGAAAATAAAACGATTTATTTACTGGACGTATTTTTTTTTCTTTTTTAATCGGGCCCTGAGCTGAATAAAACAATTAAATCAATCGAATAATTGGCTCAGAGGATCGGGAAGGGACAATGGCATCAATCCGTGTTTACAAGCAATAAATAAAGAAAACGAAGAAAAGAAGGGGGTATCAATCGGGAAGGGGACTTTTAGTAAATAAGTTACAGCCGCAATTAACATTCTCGGCCATTGTGTCCCAGGAAACTCCCATATCCGAGAGGGAGAAAAGATTCTTCACCGTTTCGCCCATCAATTTTTCACGTCCTCGCCGCCGAAGATTCACGCTGCTCCACAAAGAATTCTCACAGTGGAGCCGCCTCGAGACAAAAGGAAACTTTTTTTTTCATTTTTAGCCCCATAAAAACCCCTTAAAAACACTGTTTATCTCCAAAATACGTGACTATAAGTAAATACTCTATAATATTGTGTGAGAAAATCCTAAAAAGGACGCTTACATGATTTTTAAAAAAAAAGTAAAAACGTTCTAAGATGAAAGTAAAAATTTCAATTTCCGGTCCCTTTTTGTCTCTCCCGATATTCAAACAGTTAATTGGAACCGTGAAAAATTTAAAATTTAAATTTACCCTCATTTATTATTTTCGCTCCTTAAAAAAAATTTCGACACTCCTAAAATTAATCAGAGTCTAATCGTAGATTAAAAATATAAAGATGTTGGAGAAAAATAATGAATAAAACAATTATGCGATGTTTTTAATTTAAGTGTCTTGTCAGCTCCTACATGGGGTCTCTTTTTTTTCTTATTCTTAGTATTAAAATAATTATGCATCTTTATTGGGCGTTAAACATCCTTCTCATCGGGTTTTGGTCACTTTCTTCGATTTTCAGGTGTAAAAACACCCTTTTAATCTGGTGAACGGGCGTTAAACATCTTTCTTACCGAGTTTTGGTCATATCCTTCGATTTTCTGGTGTAGAAACACCCGTTTAATCAGGTGAACGGGCATTAAAATCTTTTTTACCGGGTTTCTGTCATTTTCTTCAAATAAAAAACCCCTTTTTAATCGCTGGCGCTCGGTAATTTAACATCTTTAACCGAGGTTTGGGGATACCGGTATACCGGGTTTTGGACCGTTTTTCACAGCCGAATCGAAATTCGATCACCTTTCGGGCGTTTAACGTCTTTCTTACCGGGTTTTGGTCACTTTCCTCGATTTTCAGGTGTAAAAACACCCTTTTAATCTGGTAAATGGGCGTTAAACATCCTTCTCATCGGGTTTTGGTCACTTTCTTCGATTTTCAGGTGTAAAAACACCCTTTAAATCTGGTGAACGGGCGTTAAACATCTTTCTTACCGGGTTTAAAATTAATCAGAGTCTAATCGAAGATTAAAAATATAAAGATGTTGGAGAAAAATAGTTAATGAATAAAACAATTATGCGATGTTTTTAATTTAAGTGTCTTGTCAGCTCCTACATGGGGTCTCTTTTTTTTCTTATTCTTAGTATTAAAATAATTATGCATCTTTATTGTTGAGAGTCATAAATTAAAAGAAGGTTCTAAATCAAGTTTCGAAATCGCTATATTGTCTAATATTTTTTAAAAAAGAAAAAACATGAACGACATCTCAATGTTCATAAAGTAAAAAAAAGGGACAAGGCTTTCTTGAGGATATCGTGGATCTCTGGATACAATATAGTTTATCAGCGGTCCTATTGTGAATGGATCCCCGGTCGTTTTCTATACTCTGTGGGCGCTCCTCGCATACTTTCATGTCCTAGTTGAAATCTCCGTCATTACTGCCTGACCTTTTTCGGTTCACAATGAATGTTTTATAAACAAAATGACATAAACATTCCCTTTTAGATGTTGAAAACTTCTTATTGTGTTTTCATTAGCGGAGAGGGGATGCCAAAAAATCAGAGGATAAGGAATTCCTGAGAGATCTACGATTTTAAAAACATTTTTTGATAAGGTCGGAACGTGTGTATCGAAAATACGAGACGGTAAGACAGCGAGAATTATGATCGAAAATCCGTTTTAGAGACTCCGTTTTCGAAAAAACTTGACAAGGCAGCAGGAGGTGGCTTGTTCCTATGCCGAGATGATAGATAACTTCCCCGCATCGGCGTTTTATTAATTTTTTTTTTACCCATTTAAGCAAATAGAAAGCTCATAATGGAAGCTTTTGGGTGCTTTCGTAGTAAAAACAACTCGAACTAATCTCACCCTAAAAATCACCATTTGTGCCGAATTGGCGTTAATCTTATCTTACGCCGATTCGGCATAAAAAGTCATTTTTAGGGTGAAATTGGGGTGATTGCTTCTAAGATGAGTAGTATTTTGACATAAATATTTTAGAATAGCCGTTAAAAATCACGGTTTATGCCAAATCGGCGTAAGAAAAGATTAACGCCAATTCGGCATAGTGATTTTTAGGGTGAAATTAGGGTGATTTGCTTCTAAGATGAGTAGTATTTTGGCAGAAATAATTTAGAATAGCGAAATACAACTCGTCGAATATCGTTACTGTAAAATGACCTTTTATGCCAAATCGGCGTAAGACAAGATGAACGCCAATTCGGCATCGTGATTTTTAGGGTGAAATTGGGGTGATTTGCTTCTAAGATGAGTAATACTTCGACATAAATATTTTAGAATAGCCGTTAAAAATAACGTTTTATGCCAAATCGGCGTAAGACAAGATGAACGCCAATTCGGCATAGTGATTTTTAGGGTGAAATTGGGGTGATTTGCTTCTAAGATGAGTAATACTTCGACATAAATATTTTAGAATAGCCGTTAAAAATAACGTTTTATGCCAAATCGGTGTAAGACAAGATTAACGACAATTCAGCATAGTGATTTTTAGGGTGAAATTAGGGTGATTTGCTTCTAAGATGAGTAGTATTTTGGCAGAAATAATTTAGAATAGCGAAATACAACTCGTCGAATATCGTTACTGTAAAATGACCTTTTATGCCAAATCGGCGTAAGACAAGATGAACGCCAATTCGGCATCGTGATTTTTAGGGTGAAATTGGGGTGATTTGCTTCTAAGATGAGTAATACTTCGACATAAATATTTTAGAATAGCCGTTAAAATAACGTTTTATGCCAAATCGGTGTAAGACAAGATTAACGACAATTCAGCATAGTGATTTTTTGGGTGAAATTGGTGTGATTAGCATCTAAGATGAGTAGTATTTCAGCATAAATATTTTCGAATACCGAAATACAACTCGTCGTATATCGTCACCCAAAAAATGACCTTTTATGCCGAATCGGCGTAAGACAAGATTAACGACAATTCGGCATAACTAGTGATTTTTAGGGTGAAATTTGGTCGATTTGCTTCTAAGATGAGTACCTAGTATTTTGGCATAAATATTTAAAAATAGCGAAATACAACTCGTCGCGTATCGTCACCCTAAAAATGACCTTTTATGCCGAATCGGCGTAAGACAAGATTAACGCCAATTCGGCATAGTGATTTTTAGGGTGAAATTGGGGTGATTTGCTTCTAAGATGAGTAGTATTTCGTCATAAATTTTCGAATACCGAAATACAACTCGTCGCATATCGTCACTCTAAAAATGACCATTTATGCCGAATTGGCGTTAATCTTGTCTTACACCGATTTGGCATAAAACGTTATTTTTAACGGCTATTCTAAAATTTATGTCAAAATACTACTCATCATAGAAGCAAATCACTCCAATTTCACCCTAAAAATCACTATATTTTATGCCAAATTGGCGTTTATCTTGTCTTACGCCGATTCGGCATAAATGGTCATTTTTAGGATGAAATTGGGGTGAGTTGCTTCTAAGATGAGTAGTATTTCGGCATAAATATTTTAGAATAGCTAAATACAACTCGTCGCATATCGTCACCCTAACAATGACCTTTGATACCAAATCGGCATAAGACAAGATTAACGCCAATTCGTCATAACTAGTGATTTTAGGGTGAAATTAGGGTGAAATTGGGGTGATTTGCTTCTAAGATGAGTAGTATTTCGACATAAATATATTAGAGTAGCCGTTAAAAATCACGTTTTATGCCGAATCGGCGTAAGACAAGATTAACGCCAATTCGGCATAAATAATGATTTTTAGGGTGAAATTAGGGTGAGTTGCTTCTAAGATGAGTAGTATTTTGGCATAAATATTTTAGAATAGCTAAATACAACTCGTCGCATATCGTCACCCAAACAATGACCTTTTATGCCAAATCGGCGTAAGACAAGATTAACGACAATTCGGCATAACTAGTGATTTTAGGGTGAAATTAGGGTGAAATTGGGGTGATTTGCTTCTAAGATGAGTAGTATTTCGACATAATATATTAGAATAGCGAAATACAACTCGTCGCATATCGTCACCCTAAAAATTTCGTTTTATGCCGAATCGGCGTAAGATAAGATAAACGACAATTCGGCATAAAACGAAGTTTTTAGGTGAATTAGGGAGAATCGCTTTCTGGGAAAATTTCTAGCATAAATCTATTTTATTATTTACGATGTGTTGAGTTTTTATAGGAAATATTTTGATTACATCATGCGGCTTCCATGTGAGATTTTTAAAAAAGATTTTTAAACGTTATGGATTGAAGTGGGTGAATTATACCTCGTTTTTGCCGCGGCTATGCGGAAGGTTTACTGCCCGATCATTATTGCAGTTTTCTCTCCTGCATTTATGCACTTTATAACCTCTTTAATACCACTAAATTGTGGAGTTCTGAAATCTTTCTTATTAGAAGCGATTAAAGTGATTGGAAGTGTTAGATATTTTCTTTTTCTTAAGTCCCATCTGAGGGAAAGAGATCAAAAAGCACATTTCACTACCGGTTTCGGCCTAATATGTCTCATCAGGCGAACTATTTTCGTAATTGCAAGATAGGATCACAACCATAATTGTAGGAATAGGTTTTTTTTTTTAATTTAAAAAACAAATTTTGAAAATTTCTTATAAATTCATAGATTTTAGTGCTGAAATCTGAATAAAAAAAAATATATTCTATTGGAAACGATGTTTCAGGCTACCTGTCTTGCTCATTAGAGAAGTCCTCTTTAAATCACCTCATTTTCTGATCGCAACCCTTCTCGAATTTAAATAAGACATCGATTTCCCTCCCCGAAATCCTTCATGTTCTCCTTTTCCATAGCTTTAAAAATGATGTTATTCAAATGTAAAAGCGTCCTTTTTTTTTTGTCGTCTATAAATCCGACTTTCGGAGAATGATTACCTCCTCATTGGTCTCCAAGTCGCTTAATTAAGGAATGGTATAACAGGCAATTTACATGATAATGGACCGGTTTCATTTGAGTCGAAAAAAGAAGTTGAAAAAAACAGAACTCGTGCTAGCTCCCGCGATGGGCGGTTAATATTTCCGTTTGGCACAAGACTTCTATTTATTTAAAAAAAACCAGAAGAGCTTTTATAGAAAAAAAAATCAGATAAGAAAGTGATGAAAGATTGACTGTATAAAAAAACTAACATCCTAAAAAAAATGAAAAGTTTATACGAGATCAATCATCCTTATGTTGACCGAAAGGGGTGAATTAACATTTTAAGTGGCCATGTTTGATAAGCATTTTTGTTCCATATCTTGGGAGAGGTGTCTGAACGTAAATTAACACCTTTCGTCCCCTTTTCCATCAAACATTAATGACAGATTTATTATTCACACTAAAAATTCCATCCCTTTATAATATCCTGGTCGTATAAGGAGTCTACAGGTGTTTTACTAAAATTTATGCTTAATTTTAAAAAATGCGAATTCGATGTATTTTTGTTTTTTGAGCATTGACAGAGCTGTGTCTTGGGTGAAAATTTGGCAGACACCTTGATTTTATGGTATTTCTCTTGGTTTGCAGGTGTAAAACACCCTTTTAATCTGGTGAACGGGCGATAATCATCTTTCTTACCGGGTTTCGGTCATTTCCTTTGATTTTCTGGTGTAGAAACACCCTTTTAATCTGGTGAACGGGCGTTAAACATCTTTCTTACCGGGTTTTGATCATTTCCTTCGATTTCATGGTGTAGAAACACCCGTTTAATCAGGTGAACGGGCGTTAAACATCTTTCTTACCGGGTTTTGGTCATATCCTTCGATTTTCTGGTGTAGATACACCCGTTTAATCAGGTGAACGGGCATTAAAATCTTTTTTACCGGGTTTCTGTCATTTTTTTCAAATAAAAACCCCTTTTTAATCGCTGGCGCTCGGTAATTTAACATCTTTAACCGAGGTTTGGGGATACCGGTATACCGGGTTTTGGACCGTTTTTCACAGCCGAATCGAAATTCGATCACCTTTCGGGCGTTTAACGTCTTTCTTACCGGGTTTTGGTCACTTTCCTCGATTTTGAGGTGTAAAAACACCCTTTTAATCTGGTAAATGGGCGTTAAACATCCTTCTCATCGGGTTTTGGTCACTTTCTTCGATTTTCAGGTGTAAAAACACCCTTTTAATCTGGTGAACGGGTGTTAAACATCTTTTTTACCGGGTTTTGGTCACTTTCTTCGATTTTCAGGTGTAAAAACACCCTTTCAATCTGGTGAACCGGCGTTAAACATCTTTCTTACCGGGTTTTGGTCATATCCCTCGATTTTCTGGTGTAGAAACACCCGTTTAATCAGGTGAACGGGCGTTAAACATCTTTTTTTCCGGGTTTCTGTCATTTTCTTCAAATAAAAAATCCCTTTTTAATCGCTGGCGCGCGGTAATTTAACATCTATAACCGAGTTTTGGGTATACCCCGGGTTTTGGACCGTTTTCCACGGCCGATTCGAAATTCGATGACCTTTCGAGCGTTAAACATCTTTCTTACCGGGTTTTGGTCACTTTCTTCCATTTTCAGGTGTAGAAACTTTCCTCAATTTTATTTTTCCATTTTCTCCCTAGCCATCTCTCCCTAAGTCTGAAAATCCATGTCGAATCCATAAATGGGAGGAATCTTCATCAATATTGCAGAAGAGAAATTGTTTTGTGCAAGCTATTTTGATGTTCTTCTCGCGTTTGCATAAAAATGAGCATATTATTGGTTAGGTAGCGGCGTTTTTTTCTTTTTCTCCTTTTCCGAACGAGTATAGCGATGAGACGGTTAAGAAACCAGTCATTATCCCTCCGGCCCCGTCACGCTTCTTCATCGAAAGTGACCGTTTTGAAGAAGCCTGAAGAACTCGTCGCCGCCCCCGGGTTCGACTCAACACCGGGACCGCTTTTAACAGAAAATGAATTAGCGAAGAATGGCGCCTTTTCGAACTCTACAATTTTACCGGTGAAGTATGACCTCCGGATATTTGATGATTACAGGGCACTATGTAAATAGCATCGAGCGTTCGGATAACGGGCTCGGTAGCTGATTAATTGCCCATTTGATCCTGTGAATTAATGAAGAACAGTGGGCGTACACAAAGCCGCCGGCTTAACTTTACCTCGTTCTCAAAACGTTTTCACATCCGCTCATTTTTAAATTTCTTTACTATTCCGATTCGAAATACCAAGGACGTGCACTTTTTTTTTCCTTAATCCCCGCAAGAGTAATGAACCGCATAAAATATAAAATAAACAGAAAATAAATTATTTCTTCTCCTCTTTTCTGTGATAAACTGCTCGAGGATATCGTTGCGTACCTTGGTGGTATTTAGTAGGAAATATAATTAGACTTTCTCGTAGGAGGAGGTGGTCTCAAACCGTGTGAAATTATTTATGTAGATATTAACCCGGGTACTTCTTCAAGAGATTCCCACAACCTGGAAGAACAAACACTCGAGCTTACCCTCCAGGCAAACACTCATCCTCGGCGTTTTCTTTTCATTTTTTTTCTCCAAGAGGAACATCAATCTAAGATGAAAAATTGAGCTAAATATTAATTACATTTCGCATACCGAATCGACATTTAACTACCGCATTAATTAAAAAAGAGAGACACCCAAATTAATGATCGGTCTAATGACCTTTCAGTGGCACGAGCCAAATTCCGTTTTGCATGAATACGATGTAAATGGCGAAAAAGAAAGAGGTCGATTGTTCCGGGAGGACAAGACCGCCGGCTTTCTAAATTTACGGAGTAAATTGCGTGTAACTGAATTGCTAACGAGGGAGGGAAATTTGTTCAAAAGGTCGAGTCACAATATGCCTAATATGGAGGGCGTTTATCAACTTTTTAACAACGACATAAATAAACGTAAGGGTCAAGTGATAATCTTAAAAACAACCCGAAGTTCATATTTAAAAATCTTGCATTTCGACCTAAAGGAACTCGACTTAATTTCACCCTAAAAACTACTTTTTATGCCGAAATGTCGTTAGGGTGAGACTAGGGCGAGGGGATAGTTTACACACCCTAACACTCATTTTTTAGGGCGACAGAGCTAAATGAGAAAAATTGCCTAGTCGGAATCTTAAAAAAAACCAAAGTTCATATTTAAAAATCTTGCATTTCAACCTAAAGGAACTCGACTTAATTTCACCCTAATAACTACTATTTATGCCGAAATGTCGTTAGGGTGAGACCAGGGCGAGTTGCTTTTAGGGCGAGTGGATTGTTTAAAAGCAACTCGACTTAATTTCACCCTACAAACTACTTTTTATGCCAAAATGTCGTTAGGGTGAGACTAGGGCGAGTGGATAGTTTACTCACCCTAACACTCGTTTTTAGGGCGACAGAGCGAAATAAGTGCCCCTAAAATCATTATTAAAAAGTAAAAAAAAAAATCAAAATTATAAAAATTACCTAGTCAGAATCTTAAAAACAACCCAAAGTTCCTATTTAAAATCTTGCATTTCGACCTAAAAGCAACTCGACTTAATTTCACCCCAAAAACTACTTTTTATGCCGAAATGTCGTTCGGGTGAGACTAGGGCGAGTGGATAGTTTACACACCCTAACACTCATTTTTTAGGGCGACAGAGCTAAATGAGTGCCCCTAAAATCATTATTAAAAAGTAAAAAAATCAAAATATAAAAATTCAGACTCTTAAAAACAACCCAAAGTTCATTTTTAAAAATCTTGGGTAATTTCTACCTCAAAGCAACTCGGCTTCATTTCACCCTAAAAACTACTTTTTATGCCGAAATGTCGTTAGGGCGAGTTGCTTTTAGGGCGAGTGGATAGTTTACTCACCCTAACACTCGTTTTTTGAGTTAAATGAGCGCCCATAAAATCATTATTAAAAAGTAAACAAAATCAAAATATAAATATTACCTATTCTGAATCTTAAAACAACCCAAAGTTCATATTTAAAAATCTTGGGTACTTTCGACCTAAAAGCAACTCGACTTAATTTCACCCTAAAAACTACTTTTTATGCCGAAATGTCGTTAGGGTGAGACTAGGGCGAGTGGAGACTCACCCTAACACTCGTTTATTAGGGTGACAGGGCGAAATGAGCTCCCTTAAAATCATTATTAAAAAGTAAACAAAATCAAAAATATAAAAATTACCTAGTCAGAATCTTAAAAACAACCCAAAGTTCATATTTAAAATCTTGGGTACTTTCGACCTAAAAGCAACTTACTTAAATTCACCCTAAAAACTACTTTTTATGCCGAAATGTCGGGTGATACTAGGGTGAGTTGCTTTTAGGGCGAGTGGATAGTTTACTCACCCTAACACTCGTTTTTGAGCAAAAGAGTGCCCCTAGAATCTTTATTAAAAGTAAACAAAATCAAAAATAAAAAATTACCTAGTCAGGCTAGGTTATAAAGTTTGAGTCCCTCTTGGCTATATTTTGATATAAGGTTACGGTGTGAATAAACAGTGTATCAATTAAAGGACAAGGCGATAGATCAGTTTTTAAAAAAAATACCTTCCCTTAGCAAAATAAAGGGTAATTTTAAAGATATTTTAGTACCTCGAGGGTCCAAGTTAGTAAGACATGATAAATCTGTCGCGTTGTAATGACGAGGTATCTTGATCGATGTGGGACGAAGGTGTTAATTTGTTCTCCTCTACACCTTGAGAAGCTTCAAAACAATCGGAGGACTAAAAAAAAACTTGAATCGCTTAAAATGTTAATAAACGGTCAAACAAGATTAATCGAACTTTTTTTTATATCTGGACATGTTGATTTTGACGGATTCCGTCACGGTTTTTGAAAACTAATTTGTCAGAAATGAAGGGCTTGGCTTATCAGAGTCTTTTCTTATCTAGGCTTTTTCATCGTGATCAAAATGTTAATATTAAATGAAATAAACCGAAATCTTTGATAAACGCGGTCGAATCAACACTTTTTAATTGAAGGACGCAAATTAATTTGTTGAAAGCTGATCGCTTATCGGGAAGGGATCGCTTTTTAAAATGATAAACTGTTATAATTAAATTCTTAACACTCATTTGATAAGATTAGGGCCCTAAAAATAACCTATCTCATTAGAAAACGACCAAAAGGCTACTTTAAGGGAGCTTCTTTGGCAAACAACTGCTGGAAACGACCGAAAAGAGTTTTTTTGGCCAATAGACAATAAAGAGCGACCAAAACAAGGTGTTTTTCGACCAAAAACATATGAAACTATCATAAAACATTTTTTTTCGCCGTCAATTAACATAGAAAACGATCAAAAATCTGTTTTTAGGGAGTTTCTCTGGCATAGAACTGTTGGAAACGACCGAAAAGAGTTTTTTTCGGCCAATAGACCATAAAGAGCGACCAAAACAAGGTGTTTTTCGGCCAAAAAACATTTGAAAACTATCATAAAGCATTTTTTTCGCCATCAATAAACATAGAAAACGATCAAAAAGGCTGTTTTTAGGGAGTTTCTCTGGCATAGAACTGTTGGAAACGACCGAAAAGAGTATTTTTCGGCCAATAGACCATAAAGAGGACCAAAACAAGGTGTTTTTCGGCCAAAAAACATTTGAAAACTATCATAAAGCATTTTTTTTCGCCATCAATAAACATAGAAAACGATCAAAAAGGCTGTTTTAGGGAGTTTCTCTGAAATAGAACTGTTGGAAACGACCGAAAGAGTTTTTTTTTCGGCCAATAGACCATAAAGAGCGACCAAACAAGGTGTTTTTTTCGGCCAAAGACATTTGAAAACTATCATAAGCCTTTTTTCGCAGTCAATGAACATAGAAAACTACCAAAAGGCTGTTTTATGGGAGCTTCTTTGGCCAACAACTGCTGGAAACGACCAAAAAGAGTTTTTTTAACCAATAGACAATAAAGAGCGACCAAAACAAGCTGTTTTTCGGCCAAAAAACATTTGAAAATTATCATAAAGCATTTTTTTCGTCGTCAATAAACATAGAAAACGATCAAAAAGGCAGTTTTTAGGGAGTTTGTCTGGCATAGAACGTTGGAAACGACCGAAAAGAGTTTTTTTGGCCAATAGACAATAAAGAGCGACCAAAACAAGGTGTTTTCGGCCAAAAAACATTTGAAAACTATCATAAAGAATTTTTTCGCCGTCAATAAACAATGAAAACGATCAAAAAGGATGTTTTAGGGAGTTTCTCTGGCAAAGAACTGTTGAAAACGACCAAAAAATTTTTTTCGGCCATGAAGACCGACCAAAAAGTGTTTCTCGACTGAAAAGGTAGTTTTTTTCGGTCTACAGGGTGTCCGGAAACACATGGCACGCGTCTGGGAGAGCGTTAAAAAGTGGTTTTACGAAAAAAAGTTAAATGTAAACCCCCCTTAATTTAAATCAAAGAATTTGATGGTGTAGTTTAAAATCCGCCTGGATATACAGGGTGTCCCAGACACAACCTAACTTCGTTATTTCAAATAAGAACCCCTATTTTTATTTCAGATTCGTAATCTACGCAAAACTTCAAGTAGATTTGAGTACTCATATCACGATTTTGGACAAATTTTAAAAAATGTCAAAATTTAGCGTTTTTTTTGCGCTAAAATCCGTTAAAATTGACCTAGGAGACTCGTTTTTTTTTTTAATTCCACTTATTTTTTCCCGAAGAATCCAACTGTCTCAAATTTGAGCATCTTCGCATTCAGCATCAAGAGATTTCGTCGCTAATGCCTTTTTTCAAGTTTAACTCCAAATTCCATACTTCAAAAATGGAAATTAGCGATTGTTGACGGAATTTTAATTTTTGATGCATAAACCAAAAGACGCTGTAGCTCTTTCAAAATTTGTGGTCCGAAAGAAAAATTCCTTTCAACAAGTGCTAATTTTCATTTCTGAACTAAAAATTTGGGTTCTAACTTGAAAAAAGGCCATTAGCGACGAAATCTCGTGATGCTGAATGCGAAGATGCTCAATTTGAGACAGTTGGATTCTTCGGGAAAAAATAAGTGGAATTTAAAAAAAAACGAGTCTCCTAGGTCAATTTTAACGGATTTTAGCGCAAAAAACGCTAAATTTTGACATTTTTTAAAATTTGTCCAAAATTGTCATATGAGTACTCAAATCTACTTGAAATTTTGCGTAGATTACGAATCTGAAATAAAAATAGGGGTTTTATTTGAAATAACGAAGTTAGGTTGTGTCTGGGACACCCTGTATATCCAGGCGGATTTTAAACTACACCATCAAATTCTTTGATTAAATTAAGGGGGGTTACATTTAACTTTTTTCGTAAAACCACTTTTTAACGCTCTCCCAGACGCTTGCCATGTGTTTCCGGACACCCTGTATATCAGTAGAAAAACAACCAACGACAGCCTAAACGGACTGTAAATACTCTATAAGATTAAGATTTTCATATTTCTTTTTAATTACGACTTTCACGGTACAGACCACCCAAGAGGAAGAAAATATGACGAGATTAAAATACATTTTGTCATCGGTAGCCAGCGACGTTAATCAAAACAATTGAAATTTTTCCTTTTTTTCAAAACTCAAAAGATTCCTCTTTTGTGTGTCTAATACGCATGAGTTATTTTCCATTGTAGGCTGTAATATGATATTTACATTTTAATTCTTTTCTTTTATTATTATATTCACGGCTATAAATCTTCAAGTTTCTGTCTTATTCAAATTGTATACACTATTAGCGTGTCAGCCCCGCACCTACCAGAAGCCGTACTCCACGCGGGACTATTTTTATTTTTCATATTTACATTTTAATTCTTTTTTTTTTTATTATATTCACGGCTATAAATCTTCAAGTTTCTGTCTTATTCAAATTGTATACACTATTAGCGTGTCAGCCCCGCACCTACCAGAAGCCGTACTCCACGCGGGACTATTTTTATTTTTCATTATTATTCAGACCTGGGGCGTTCCATTTATTTAAAAGAAAATCTTTATAAAAAGATTTTCCATAATTAATTTGAAACTTAAAGGTTTAGATTGAAAATCTTTCGCAACCTTTAAATTTAAAGCGTACTTAATGTTAGATAACACCTGAATAAATTTTATTCTTGTTAATTAGGTAATGGTTAACTTTCTAGAGTCGCGTTGGTCACGCTTTATAGGGATCATCTCCATTCACTCACCGAAGAAAAGTAAAAATTCTGTATGAAATTTAGGATGATTAACGGACCGTTTAACACGATTTAACGGATCAATGTACTCGGTTTGACATAAGATTTATAAAGGGGTTCATTGTCGTGTAGGAGGATCTTTAAGAGTATTAAACTTAATCCATATAATTCATCAGAGCCGCGATAAATCGTGCAATCACTTCGCTAAGTAGGGCTTACTGAAATATTCGCCTCCATTGCACGTCCCATCCTTAAACTTCTTTCCCTTATACTTCCCCTCCCTTATACTTCCCCTCCCTTATACTTCCCCTCCTCTATTCTTCCCCACCATTATACTTCCCCTCCTTGAACTTACCCTCCCTTATACTTCCCCTCCTTGAACCCCCCCCCTTTATACTTCCTCCTCTATATTGTTTATAAGTGCTTGAAATTTTCTTCTCCTCCATTGTACGTCCCCCTCCTTAAACTTCTCTCCCTTACTTCCCCTTTCCTATACTTCCCCTTCATTATACTTCCCCTCCTTACTTCCCCTCCTATACTTCCCCTCCCTTATACTTGAAATTATTCTTCTCCTCCATTGTACGTCCCCCTCCTAAACTTCTCCCCTTATACTTCCCCTTTCCTATACTTCCCCTTCATTATACTTCCCCTTATACTTCCCCTCCCTTATACTTCCCTCCCTTATACTTCCCCTCCCTTATACTCCCTCCCTTATATCTCCCCTCCTTATACTTCCCCTCCCTTATACTTCCCGTCCCCTATACTTCCCCTTCATTATACTTCCCCCCCTTGAACTTCCCCTCCCTTATACCTCCCCTCCTTGAACTTCCCCTCCCTTATACTTCCATCCTTGAACTCTCCTCCTTTATACTTCCTCCTCTTATATTCTAAGTTCTTGAAATTAACCTTCTCCTCCATTGTACGTTCCCCTCCTTAATCTTCCTCCCTTATTTCCCTTATTCTCCCTCTCCTATTCTTCCCCTTCATTATACTTCCCCCCTTATACCTCCCCTCCCTTATACTTCCCCTCCCCTATACTTCCCCTTCATTATACTTCCCCTCCTTAAACTTCCCCTCCGTTATACCTCCTCTCCTTGAACTTCCCCTCCGTTATACTTCCTCCTCTTATATTGTTTCTAAGTTCTTGAAATTATTCTTCTCCTCCATTGTACGTCCCCCTCCTTAAACTTCTCTCCCTTATACTTCCCCCCCTTATACTTCCCCTCCCCTGGAGGCACATCCGTAGGCCAAAGAGCCCATTATTTCTACCTTGAAACAAAGAAAAAGAAAACGAAAAAAAAAAATAATTAAAATCTTTTTTGAAAAAAATAAAAAAAACTCGGAAAATTTTTCAAAAAACTCTGAAAGTTTAAAAAAAAACTTCCCCCTCCGTTATACTTTGTCCTCCGTCATACTTCCCCTCCTCGAACTTCCCTCCGTTATACTTTCCCCTCCTATATGACACCTTCTCATTAAGTTTTCTTCGGAAGCTCTTCAAACTAGTATTTTTCAAACAGTGTTTTATGGATTCTTCAGTATCTTTGATCGTTTTCTCGCCTTTTAAAAAAATCATTTTTTACTCCCGGGGTACATTAATGGGGCTAGCTAATGAGGGGGACAGGTGAGTGGGAGACACGAGGCCTTTCCATCGTTTCGCTTCATGTGAGTGGTACCAGATGAATGTAGTGTCCGTATTTTGATCTGAATCCACTACTTATGTTAATGCTACTGTTCCACCTCTACGAGAGAACCTTCCACCGTATTGGTCACACCCACACGTACCCCTATAAATCACCATTCGGGGCCGGACTTATCGATTGAACTCTACTTTGACATAATAAGTCACACCTAGAATTAATTAGGGGACGTTTTTCCTAATGGGCTAATTTTTTTGGAATTGCTGCGTTCGCGCGTTGGGGCGCGTGGGTGTCTTTTAATCCCAATTCGAGTGAGCAGAAAAAAAAAACTCGTTCGTGCACAATAATGCATTATACAAACACAACCCTTTTTTAAATCAAGTGATCACCATTTCGATACTACTTAGTCACGCAATTTTTTTCTTCTCTTTTTCGCTGATCACAACTTAATGCCGAGAGGAAAAAAAATTATCTCCTCATAATTATAAGATCTCACAGATTATCAACAGAGCTTTATTGCGAGAGCAAAAAATCAGCAGTGCAAATATTAGGTGTACAAAATGAAACTCAGCCACAGGGTAAATTTGAATTTTGTAGATTTTAGCCGTTTTCATTTTGTACTCCTAGTAGTTCATTTTTTCAACATTTTAAACATTTTAGGCTTTAAAGTCCATCAAAAGTTGACCTTCTCCGTGTAAGAAGGTTATTGAAGTAACCATTAAGAAGGTTAATTTTTAAAGCTTGTAAATCGTAAACCGTTACAGATATTGAAAAAATGCACTAAATAAAATCTGTTGGAAATTCAATTCTCTTTAATTTTTTATTCTATTCATTTTTTCTCTAGGACGCACTGTTTCAAGAAAATTTATTTAAAAAAAATTATTTTCCGAAAATGTGCATCCTAGAAAAAAATAATTAAGTACAAATTTATAGAGAATTACATTTCCTACAATTTTTATTTTAGGTGTACAAAATGAAACTCAGCCACAGGTAAATTTAAATTTTGTAGATTTTAGCCGAGTTTCATTTTGTACACCTAATATACAGGGTATTCCGGCAAACGTCACAACGACGGGCTCATTTTTTTCCTCTCGCAATCAAAGCTCACATCTTAGGGTTTTTGTCACATGGCAAATGTTTATTGGGAATTTTCATCGTTTTTATTGTTTTTCAAAATAATTTTTTTTTCCTTATTCATCAAAAAACGCCTCAGGCTTTATTAACGGATATCTTTTAAATATGCGAACACATTTTTTTCAATTTTCAAAGAATGATAGGGTAATAATTATTTCATTCACTCCTTTAAGTCCAGTAGGGCGTGGCAAAAAATGAATGACAACGTTCACCCTAAAGGCTTAAAAATTCATTATAGGATGTAAAAATAAGTTTATATTTTTTCGATTAAACCCTTGTTCTTTTTATAACATTCCAAGAAACTTTTTTATAATAGATTCAATGTTTTTATATAAAAGGCCACCACCGGAGAACCAATAAGGGAAAGGGGGTTTAAAAAAAAGGTAAACGGAGCATTACAGCCCTGATAAATTGATTCTATTGAGGGATTTATAACATATAATTGTAGAATCGACATTATTATTAACTCGTGGAGGAATGGGGCCGAAAGTCCTGTTTTATATTAAATTTTCAAGCCGGTCTTGACATGGACTGTCTGTCGCCCTTACAGATTGATGTCGCATGAGGTTAATTTATTGTTACAGCCGCCGATGTATTCTAATCGAAGAAACGCAATAATTTTCTCGGTTTTTATATTCTCTCTGATTTTTGTTTTTCTCGGCCTTTTATAAAAAAAAACCTTTTATACCGGATTTTTGGTTGTTATGAATGTCCTTCTGCCACAAACAGCCATTTTTACCTTATTTTTTTGTCAATTTTTGTTTCGGCCTTTCTGCCCAAAAAAAGCCTTCTATACCGATTTTTGGCCGTTTCACTGTCTTTCTGCCGCAAAAAGCCATTTCTACCTGATTTTTGGTCATGTTTTTCTCGGCCTTTTAAAAAAAAAAAAACCATTTATACCGGATTTTTGGCTGTTATGAATGTCCTTCTGCCAAAACAGCCATTTTTACCTTATTTTTTTGTCAATTTTGTTTCGGCCTTTCTGCCCAAAAAAAGCCTTTATACCAGATTTTTGGCCGTTTCACTGTCTTTCTGCCACAAAAGCCATTTCTACCTGATTTTTGGTCATGTTTTTCTCGGCCTTTTTGCAAAAAAAAAAAAAAAACACCTTTATACCGGATTTTTGGCTGTTATAATGTCCTGCCACAAACAGCCATTTTTACCTTATTTTTTGTCAATTTTTGTTTCGGCCTTACTGCCCAAAAAAAGCCTTTTATACCAGATTTTCGGCCGCTTTCACTGTTTTTCTGCCACTAACAGCCATTTCTACCTGATTTTTGGTCATGTTTTTCTCGGCCTTTTTGCCAAAAAAAAAACCTCATATACCGGATTTTTGGCTGTTATGAATGTCCTTCTGCCACAAACAGCCATTTTTTGTCAATTTTTGGTCTTTCTGCCCAAAAAAAGCCTTCTATACCGATTTTTGGCCGTTTCACTGTTTTCTGCCGCAAAAAGCCATTTCTACCTGATTTTTGGTCATGTTTTTCTCGGCCTTTTTGCCAAAAAAAAAACCTCATATACCGGATTTTTGGCTGTTATGAATGTCCTTCTGCCACAAACAGCCATTTTTTTTGTCAATTTTTTTTCGGCCTTTCTGCCCAAAAAAAGCCTTCTATACCGATTTTTGGCCGTTTCACTGTCTTTCTGCCGCAAATAGCCATTTCTACCTGATTTTTGGTCATGTTTTTCTCGGCCTTTTTGCAAAAAAAAAAAAACCTTTATACCGGATTTTTGGCTGTTGTGAATGTCCTTCTGCCACAAACAGCCATTTTTACCTTATTTTTTTGTCAATTTTGTTTCGGCCTTACTGCCCAAAAAAAGCCTTTTATACCAGATTTTCGGCCGCTCTCACTGTTTTTCTGCCACTAACAGCCATTTCTACCTGATTTTGGTCATGTTTTTCTCGGCCTTTTTGCAAAAAAAAAAAAACATATACCGGATTTTTGGCTGTTATGAATGTCCTTCTGCACAAACAGCCATTTTTACCTTATTTTTTGGTCAATTTTTGTTTCGGCCTTACTGCCCAAAAAAAGCCTTTTTACGATTTTCGGCCGCTTTCACTGTTTTTCTGCCACTAACAGCCATTTCTACCTGATTTTTGGTCATGTTTTTCTCGGCCTTTTTGCCAAAAAAAAACTCATATACCGGATTTTGGCTGTTATGAATGTCCTTCTGCCACAAAAAGCCATTTTTTTTGTCAATTTTTGTTTCGGTCTTTCTGCCCAAAAAAAGCCTTCTATACCGGATTTTTGGCCGTTTTCACTGTTTTTCCGCAAAAAGCCATTTCTACCTGATTTTTGGTCATGTTTTTCTCGGCCTTTTTGCAAAAAAAAAAAAAAAAACCCTTTTATACCGGATTTTTGGCTGTTATAATGTCCTGCCACAAACAGCCATTTTTACCTTATTTTTTGTCAATTTTTGTTTCGGCCTTACTGCCCAAAAAAAAAAGCCTTTTATACCGATTTTCGGCCGCTCTCACTGTTTTCTGCCACTAACAGCCATTTCTACCTGATTTTTGGTCATGTTTTTCTCGGCCTTTTTGCAAAAAAAAAAAAAAAAAACACCTTTTATACCGGATTTTTGGCTGTTATAATGTCCTGCCACAAACAGCCATTTTTACCTTATTTTTTTGTCAATTTTTGTTTCGGCCTTACTGCCCAAAAAAAGCCTTTTATACCAGATTTTCGGCCGCTTTCACTGTTTTTCTGCCACTAACAGCCATTTCTACCTGATTTTTGGTCATGTTTTTCTCGGCCTTTTTGCCAAAAAAAAAACCTCATACCGGATTTTTGGCTGTTATGAATGTCCTTCTGCCACAAACAGCCATTTTTTTTGTCAATTTTTGTTTCGGTCTTTCTGCCCAAAAAAAGCCTTCTATACCGGATTTTTGGCCGTTTTCACTGTCTTTCTGCCGCAAAAGCCATTTCTACCTGATTTTTGGTCATGTTTTTCTCGGCCTTTTTGCCAAAAAAAAAAACCTCATATACCGGATTTTTGGCTGTTATGAATGTCCTTCTGCCACAAACAGCCATTTTTTTTTGTCAATTTTTGTTTCGGCCTTTCTGCCCAAAAAAAGCCTTCTATACCGGATTTTTGGCTTCACTGTTTTCTGCCAAAGCCATTTCTACCTGATTTTTGGTCATGTTTTTCTCGGCCTTTTTGCAAAAAAAAAAACCTTTTATACCGGATTTTTGGCTGTTGTGAATGTCCTTCTGCCACAAACAGCCATTTTTACCTTATTTTTTTGTCAATTTTGTTTCGGCCTTACTGCCCAAAAAAAAGCCTTTTATACCAGATTTCGGCCGCTCACTGTTTTTCTGCCACAACAGCCATTTCTACCTGATTTTGGTCATGTTTTTCTCGGCCTTTTTGCAAAAAAAAAAAAAAAACTCATATACCGGATTTTTGGCTGTTATGAATGTCCTTCTGCCACAAACAGCCATTTTTACCTTATTTTTTGGTCAATTTTTGTTTCGGCCTTACTGCCCAAAAAAAGCCTTTTATACCAGATTTTCGGCCGCTTTCACTGTTTTTCTGCACTAACAGCCATTTCTACCTGATTTGGTCATGTTTTTCTCGGCCTTTTTGCAAAAAAAAACCTCATATACCGGATTTTTGGCTGTTATGAATGTTCTGCCACAAAAAGCCATTTTTTTTTGTCAATTTTTGTTTCGGTCTTTCTGCCCAAAAAAAGCCTTTATACCGGATTTTCGGCCGTTTCACTGTTTTTCTGCCGCAAAAGCCATTTCTACCTGATTTTTGGTCATGTTTTTCTCGGGTTTTTGCCAAAAAAAAAACCTTTATACCGGATTTTTGGCTGTTGTGAATGTCCTTCTGCCACAAACAGCCATTTTACCTTATTTTTTTGTCAATTTTGTTTCGGCCTTACTGCCCAAAAAAAAAGCCTTTTATACCAGATTTTTCGGCCGCTCTCACTGTTTTTCTGCCACTACAGCCATTTCTACTGATTTTTGGTCATGTTTTTCTCGGCCTTTTTGCAAAAAAAAAACCTCATATACCGGATTTTGGCTGTTGAATGTCCTTCTGCCAAAACAGCCATTTTCTTATTTTTTGTCATTTTTGTTCGGCCTTACTGCCCAAAAAAAGCCTTTTATACCAGATTTTCGGCCGCTCTCACTGTTTTTCTGCCACTAACAGCCATTTCTACCTGATTTTTGGTCAGTTTTCTCGGCCTTTTTAAAAAAAAAACCTTTTATACCGGATTTTGGCTGTTGTGAATGTCCTTCTGCCACAAACAGCCATTTTTACCTTATTTTTTTGTCAATTTTTGTTTCGGCCTTACTGCCCAAAAAAAGCCTTTTATACCAAATTTTCGGCCGCTTTCACTGTTTTTCTGCCACTAACAGCCATTTCTACCTGATTTTTGGTCATGTTTTTCTCGGCCTTTTTGCCAAAAAAAAAACATATACCGGATTTTTGGCTGTTATGAATGTCCTTCTGCCACAAACAGCCATTTTTACCTATTTTTTTGTCATTTTGTTTCGGCCTTGCCCAAAAAAAGCCTTTTATACCGATTTCGGCGCTTTGTTTTTCTGCCAAAACAGCCATTTTTGATTTTTGGTCAAGTTTTTTCGGCCTTTTATAAAAAAAAACCTTTATACCGGATTTTTGGCTGTTGAATGTCTTCTGCCACTAACAGCCATTTCTACCTGATTTTTGGTCATGTTTTTCTCGGCCTTTTTGCCAAAAAAAAAACCTCATATACCGGATTTTGGCTGTTATGAATGTCCTTCTGCCAAAAACAGCCATTTTTACCTTATTTTTTGTCAATTGTTTCGGCCTTCTGCCCAAAAAAAGCCTTTTATACCAGATTTTCGGCCGCTTCACTGTTTTTCTGCCACTAACAGCCATTTCTACCTGATTTTGGTCAAGTTTTTCTCGGTTTTATAAAAAAAAAACCTTTTATACCGGATTTTGGCTGTTGTGAATGTCCTTCTGCCAAAACAGCCATTTTACCTTATTTTTTTGTCAATTTTTGTTTCGGCCTTACTGCCCAAAAAAGCCTTTTATACCAGATTTTCGGCCGCTTTCACTGTTTTTCTGCCACTAACAGCCATTTCTACCTGATTTTTGGTCAAGTTTTTCTCGGCTTTTAAAAAAAAAAACCTTTTATACCGGATTTTTGGTTGTTATGAATGTCCTTCTGCCAAACAGCCATTTACCTTTTTTTTTTGTCAATTTTTGTTTCGGCCTTTCTGCCCAAAAAAAGCCTTCTATACGGGATTTTGGCCGTTTCACTGTTTCTGCCGCAAAAAGCCATTTCTACCTGATTTTTGGTCATGTTTTTCTCGGCCTTTTTGCAAAAAAAAAAAAAAAAACACCTTTTATACCGGATTTTTGGCTGTTTGAATGTCCTTCTGCCACAAACAGCCATTTTACCTTATTTTTTGTCAATTTTTGTTTCGGCCTTTGCCAAAAAAAGCCTTTTATACCAGATTTTGGCCGCTTACACTGTTTTTCTGCCACAACAGCCATTTCTACCTGATTTTTGGTCATGTTTTTCTCGGCCTTTTTGCCAAAAAAAAAAAACCTTACCGGTTTTGGCTGTTATGAATGTCCTTCTGCCAAAAACAGCCATTTTTACCTATTTTTTTGTCAATTTTGCCTTCACTGTTTTTCTGCCACTAACAGCCATTTCTACCTGATTTTGGTCATGTTTTTCTCGGCCTTTTTGCCAAAAAAAAAACCTCATATACCGGATTTTTGGCTGTTATGAATGTCCTTCTGCCAAAAACAGCCATTTTTACCTTATTTTTTTGTCAATTTTTGTTTTTTGCCCAACCGTTTTTGGCCGTTTTCACTGTCTTTTCTGCCAAAGCCATTTCTACCTGATTTTTGGTCATTTTTCTCGGCCTTTTATAAAAAAAAACCTTTATACCGGATTTTTGGTGTTATGAATGTCCTTCTGCCACAAACAGCCATTTTTACCTTATTTTTTGTCAATTTTTGTTTCGGCCTTTCTGCCCAAAAAAAGCCTTTATACCAGATTTTCGGCCGCTTTCACTGTTTTTCTGCCTAACAGCCATTTCTACCTGATTTTTGGTCATGTTTTTCTCGGCCTTTTTGCAAAAAAAAAAAACCTTTTATACCGGATTTTTGGCTGTTATGAATGTCCTTCTGCCAAAACAGCCATTTTTACCTTATTTTTTGTCAATTTTTGTTTCGGCCTTACTGCCCAAAAAAAGCCTTTTATACCAGATTTTCGGCCGCTTTCACTGTTTTTCTGCCACTAACAGCCATTTCTACCTGATTTTTGGTCATGTTTTTCTCGGCCTTTTTAAAAAAAAAACCTTTTATACCGGATTTTTGGCTGTTATGAATGTCCTTCTGCCAAAACAGCCATTTTTACCTTTTTTTTGTCAATTTTTGTTTCGGCCTTCTGCCCAAAAAAAGCCTTTTATACCAGATTTTCGGCCGCTTTCACTGTTTTTCTGCCACTAACAGCCATTTCTACCTGATTTTTGGTCATGTTTTTCTCGGCCTTTTTGCAAAAAAAAAAACCTTTATACCGGATTTTTGGCTGTTATGAATGTCCTTCTGCCACAAACAGCCATTTTTACCTTATTTTTTTGTCAATTTTTGTTTCGGCCTTACTGCCCAAAAAAAGCCTTTTATACCAGATTTTGGCCGCTTTCACTGTTTTTCTGCCACTAACAGCCATTTCTACCTGATTTTTGGTCATGTTTTTCTCGGCCTTTTTGCAAAAAAAAAAACCTCATACCGGATTTTTGGCTGTTATGAATGTCCTTCTGCCAAAACAGCCATTTTTACCTTATTTTTTTGTCAATTTTGTTTTTTGGCCGTTTTCACTGTCTTTCTGCCACTAACAGCCATTTCTACCTGATTTTTGGTCATGTTTTTCTCGGCCTTTTTGCCAAAAAAAAAACCTTATACCGGATTTTTGGCTGTTATGAATGTCCTTCTGCCAAAACAGCCATTTTTACCTTATTTTTTTGTCAATTTTTGTTTCGGCCTTCTGCCCAAAAAAGCCTTTATACCGATTTTTGGCCGTTTCACTGTTTTCTGCCGCAAAAAGCCATTTCTACCTGATTTTTGGTCATGTTTTTCTCGGCCTTTTTGCCAAAAAAAAACCTTATACCGGATTTTTGGCTGTTATGAATGTCCTTCTGCCACAAACAGCCATTTTTACCTTATTTTTTTGTCAATTTTTGTTTCGGCCTTCTGCCCAAAAAAAGCCTTTTATACCAGATTTTCGGCCGCTTTCACTGTTTTCTGCCACTAACAGCCATTTCTACCTGATTTTTGGTCATGTTTTTCTCGGCCTTTTTGCCAAAAAAAAAAAAACCTCATATACCGGATTTTTGGCTGTTATGAATGTCCTTCTGCCAAAAACAGCCATTTTTGGTCATGTTTTTCCTGATTTTTTTGCAACTTTTGTTTTTTGGCCGTTTTCACTGTCTTTCTGCCACAAACAGCCATTTCTACTTAGGTTAATTTATTGTTACAGCCGCCGATGTATTCTAATCGAAGAAACGCAATAATTTTCTCGGTTTTTATATTAAATAGAAGAAAAGTGAAAAAATGAGGGGCTTTATTTGCTTTCTAAAAGTTAATGAAACCAGTATTTTAATTGATGTTATCGTAGTTTTCTCCTTTTATAGATGTTTGAAGGTGGACATAATTTTTCGCGAGACCCTCGGGGTTTTATGTTTGTTATTAGCCCGTATCGAATATCAAATGATAAGGTATAGAAGTTGTATGTCTTTGCCTAATCATAGCATTTCTCCACGGTGCAGTACCGGTAATGCAAATCGCCTCAAGGCAACCCGGGGAATCTTTCGTATTCGTTACGCAATTAACAAACCCTTGTGTAAAACTCGGTGTTGTTGAAGGAGTTTGTCGCACTTCGTTAAGGCCCACTATAAACATGGTAATTAGACATGTGACTTAGTGCGCGCTAATGAGGAAAGGTTAACCATTCTAACCGGAAAGTTTAATTCGAATTGCTACGAAGAACAGAGGGAAACTTAAAGAATGCCTTTTAAATTAAGAAGCTAATTAAAAACGGGAAGACCCTTTAATATCCTCTTTGATTACTACTAAAAACTATTTGCAAAATGGCCTTAAAGGCTTCCAAGAAAAGCGCCGCTCTTCATCCACAATATGACTCACTGATTTTTAGAAAACAAAACTATCATGAAGGCACTTGAACCACCACGGAAACTCAATTCTTCAGAAGTAGAAGACCCCGACCTTACCAGGATCAACAGCAGGGGATGGCCAATGCTTGAATAGCTTGCAATGCCATTGATAGCAACAGTTTTTTGGACATCACTGCTGACAATCCTGGTCCTGGCTTCATTACTGGGCCGATTGCTTGAGAAACAGAAGGTATAATGACTTCTTTCTTACTTACTCACTGATTTTAGATAATAAAACTCTTATGAAGCCAACTTGACCAAGATCGTCAGCAGCGATGGTCAACTGTTGATATCAATGGCTATTCTTGAGAAGTAGGCGATCAAAGAAGCCAATCCAGGATTGTCGGTCGCTATACCCAAAAAAACTGCTGACATCAATAATTTATTAGGTGTACAAAATGAAACTCAGCCCCAGGGTAAATTTGAATTTTGTAGATTTTAGCCGAGTTTCATTTACACCTAGTAGTTCATTTTTTCAAAATTTTGAACATTTTAGGCGTTAAAGTCCATCAAAAGTTGACCTTCTCCGTGTAAGAAGGTTATTGAAGTATAACCATTAAGAAGGTTAATTTTTAAAGGCTTGTAAATCGTAAACCGTTACAGATATTGAAAAAATGCACTAAATAAAATCTGTTGGAAATTAATTCTTTAATTTTTATTCTATTCATTTTTTCTCTAGGACGCACTGTTTTCAAGATAAATTTATTTTAAAAAAATTATTTTCCGAAAATGGTGCATCCTAGAAAAAATAATTAAGTACAAATTTATAGAGAATTAAATTTCCTACAATTTTTATTTATTAGGTGTACAAAATGAAACTCAGCCACAGGGTAAATTTGAATTTTGTAGATTTTAGCCGAGTTTCATTTTGTACACCTAATACAAGCAGAAGATCAACAAACCAAATTTTTTTTACTAATGACCAATAGTGGAGGAAGAATGACTGTGATAACGGGTATCACACGACGTTTTCGGCTTAAAAAGCCTGCCTCTATCACAATCATTCTTCTTTTCACAGTGAACTTTATCTCCGAGAGATTTAGTAGACACAGCGGGAACCGTTTCCCGGAAGCCGCCGCGCTCGCCACCGTTCCCCAAGAGATAGAGCCACTCACCATCTCATTATTGGTTTTTTCTCATTATGACAGTAAAATCAAGCTCCTTGCGGAATACATACGCAATAAAAATTAGAATATCAAACCAAACAAATAAAGCTAATTGAACAGGATTCTACTGTCGCGATGGTAAACTGCTGATATCAATGGAAATTCTTGAGATGTAGACGTTCAAAAAAGAAACCTCGCACGAAGAACATCAAGATTGTCGGTCACTGTGCCCAAAAGAACTGCTGATATCAACAGCAATTCAAGCAAACAAGCAGACCTATGATGAAGCCAATTGAACGCCTTGAAAACTGTAGATGTTCTTGAGAAGCGTAAAACAGAGACCATGAGGATGAGAGTATAATTTTTGAAAATTTAATCTTCATCTTTATTTAAAATCTTAAAAAATTATTTTGCTTCATTAACCGACAATAAATGTACAATTAACGAACTTTAAAGGAGGCATTTACCTAATTAGGCCATTAATCGTTTCAAATTAATTTTTCCCCTGAACGTTTTTCATCCCCCGATATCATTTATAATTAGCGGGGGTCTTTGGCGGTGTAATTTAAGAATCGTATACAAGAGATATTAACGAATAATATGAATGGCTCGTGTTATTTATAATGTCGAGACGAAGATTCACGAGTGTAATGCATGAAATGTAGCTTCTCCCGCCCTTCGCATTCCACATTACGACGTAATTACGTTACGCGTTTAGGTAGCAGTCGTTCATTGTCGTATATCTTCCCCTGGAGGGATTTTACCAGGAAAGTTTAATGAGAAAGATTTTTATCGAAAAAAAAGAAGAAGAAAAAATGTTGAAATATTAACGAGACGAGATTCTAGGATAAGATTTAGTTTGTTGATGGCGCGAATCTTGATCTTTTGATAGTTCGTTTTAAATTCGACGATTTTACTGGTCTCCGTCGATGTCGAGATAAAAATCGTTGGCACACTCTACTGAAGGTTAAACCTTGTGAGAATTTATCCTTTCCTCCTGGGCCATTTGTCCACTCAAATTAGCCATTTTAAAAAAAAATATCCAAACAATCAATCTTCTGGAATTTAAAAAAACCGTTATTTATTTTCCTAAAGAATGGGTTTGAAAAAGGAAATTTCGGTTTCCTTATAAGGGCGCAAATATGACTCTGATCTTTTGCCACAAAGAGATCGTAGATTTTTTTTTAGCCCCCACGGTTTCGGAGAAGGCGACAACTCGCTGTTTCGGTAGTCTCCCCATAAAACAGTTCTCACACTGCGCAAAAAACGGTAGAACGGACAAAGCGTTTTTGAAAATTTATTGCTCGTGTTTAAACAATGGCGATCGTGAACTTTTAACTTTTCACATTTTTTCCTCTCGCATTCTCGATCTAATTTTACAACTTTCACCTTTTTTTCACCTTTTTTTTTTTTCTTCTCATGTTTATGCAAAAGCCTTTTTATTATCGGAAGCTCTTTCATACTCAGTACTAGAATTGTCAACTTTTTTTTCTTTTAAAGCGAACCACTTTACAGAATATCGCGTCCGGTTTAACGAGATACTAAAAATAAACTTTTAAAAGTTTCCTGGAGTCGCGTATTAATCAAAAGTAAATGAATTCAAGATAAACGAGATTAATGAAAAGGAGTGTTTGATTATTCAGCTCAAGTACGAATGATTAGTTCTTACTTCATTAAAAAGCTGCAAACTCCCCGTGCCTTTCGACAAATCTCTTTTTATTGAACGTTTAAAATTTAATGCTTTTGAAGAGAGTTGAATTACGTCATTAAATGGAGAAAGGTTAAATTTTAATATCTGAAAGGACCGTCATCGTTTTTAGTTGGGTTCAATGAAGATTTTTTGAGGTCTTTCAAAAAACGATAATTTATCTGCCTTCTGACAGAATTGATCAACAACTTTCGAAGCTCTCCATTTGCGCAGTTTTCTGTCTTTTTTGTCCTGGAGTTTCGAATTCAGATAGTTTTGTCCGTCCGCTGATTTCAATTTTTTTCCTCTCGCAAGAAAGCTCGTTTTAAGACACGAAATGTCATAACAGAGTCATATCTATTGCATCCAGCTGATCCAAATATACTCCCAATCCTTCTTTCGACAGATATTAAAGTTTAGGCACGATGAAAAGTACCAGAACCCCTTGTACTTACTCAATCCTTAGCGATTTATTCAACATAGAAAGTGTTGCAGATTTTACAGTTTTTAAGTTCTTTAAGACACGAAAATCATGTCATAACAGAATCATATCTATTGCATCCAGCTGATCCAAATATACTCCCAATCCTTCTTTCGACAGATATTAAAGTTTAGGCACGATGAAAAGTACCAGAACCCCTTGTACTTACTCAATCCTTAGCGATTTATTCAACATAAAAGTTTGCAGATTTTACAGTTTTTAAGTTCTTTAAGACACCAAAATCATGTCATAACAGAATCATATCTATTGCATCCAGCTGATCCAAATAAACTCCAATCCTTCTTTCGCATCTAGATATTAAAGTTTAGGCACATGAAAAGTACCAGAACCCCTTGTACTTACTCAATCCTTAGCGATTTATTCAACATAAAAATGTTGCAGATTTTAAGTTCTTTAAGAGAAGAAAATCATGTCATAACAGAATCAAATCTATTGCATCCAGCTGATCCAAAAAACTCCCAATCCTTCTTTCGCATCTAGATATTAAAGTTTAGGCACATGAAAAGTACCAGAACCCCTTGTACTTACTCAATCCTTAGCGATTTATTCAACATAAAAATGTTGCAGATTTTAAGTTCTTTAAGAGAAGAAAATCATGTCATAACAGAATCATATCTATTGCATCCAGCTGATCCAAATATACTCCCAATCCTTCTTTCGACAGATATTAAAGTTTAGGCACGATGAAAAGTACCAGAACCCCTTGTACTTACTCAATCCTTAGCGATTTATTCAACATAAAAATGTTGCAGATTTTACAGTTTTTAAGACAAAAATCATGTCATAACAGAATCATATCTATTGCATCCAGCTGATCCAAATAAACTCCAATCCTTCTTTCGACACTAGATATTAAAGTTTAGGCACGATGAAAAGTACCAGAACCCCTTGTACTTACTCAATCCTTAGCGATTTATTCAACATAAAAATGTTGCAGATTTTAAGTTCTTTAAGAAGAAAATCATGTCATAACAGAATCATATCTATTGCATCCAGCTGATCCAAATAACTCCAATCCTTCTTTCGACACTAGATATTAAAGTTTAGGCACGATGAATAGTACCAGAACCCCTTGTACTTACTCAATCCTTAGCGATTTATTCAACATAAAAATGTTGCAGATTTTAAGTTCTTTAAGAGAAGAAAATCATGTCATAACAGAATCATATCTATTGCATCCAGCTGATCCAAATATACTCCAATCGTTCTTTCGACATCTAGATATTAAGTATAAGCACTATGAAAAGTACCAGAACCCCATGTATTACTCAATCCTTAGCGATTCATTCAACATAAAAAGTGTTGCAGATTTACAGTTTTTAAGTTCTTTAAGACACGAAAATCATGTCATAACAGAATCATATCTATTGCATCCAGCTGATCCAAATTTACTCCTAATCCTTCTTTCGACATCTAGATATTAAAGTTTAGGCACTATGAAAAGTACAGAACCTCTTGTACTCAAACATTCAACAAAAAGAGTTGCAGATTTTACAGTTTTTTCAAAGCTAAAATTGCTCAATATTTAGCCAAAATGTCACCATCTTGAAGACAAAAACTCAAAACCTAGCTAAAATTCATGTTGTCCAAAATTCTGAAAAATGGGACTTCTAATTAAAAACACGTTTTTTTTCACACCATAAGTATTGAGATTCAAGTCATCAATCGAAAATTCAACCTCGACAAAAGCCAGTTCTGAGTAGAGGGAGTGTCAACGTTCTAATAAAATTAAATTGAAAGGAAATCTAAGGGGGCAATAATGAAGTTAAGAAACTTGAGAGGTTATTTTCTAAATTTGTTCACCTCAAAAAAACCTCCCACGGTGTTCTAATTATAAGATGAAAACCTAAAAAATATCGTACTTTCGATCCAGATTGATCGGTCAGACAATGCGTGGGTCAAACGGCTCAATCCGGCGGGAGAGTCCTTGTGGAAGTTGGAACAAAAGGCGTATATCATGTATTTTGTCCAGAGGGGATTAATACACGGTTATAAATTTCCGAGAAGGGAAAACCCTACCCTTAATTTGAATTTATGAAGTCTTCAAAACCCTTCTTCAGTTCCACCACACGCAAGCACTTTATTTAAAAATAACCAGCGTCCTTTTATCCGTGAGTTCTCTTCGTCATTACCGGTTTTGTCGCAAGGTTGTCATAAATCCGCGCACTTGATTAATTCAGTTTTTACCCCAGCAGAAGACCAGTCTATCAAGTTAAACTTCTTGATTGATTTTTTTAAATAAATACAATATAACAGCTACTACCACATTCCTAATTAGCAACAATTTTTTTTTAAATAAAAAACAAGACTGTGGAATTCAGCCACTGTTTTTTGACTCAAATTACAAGAGAGATAATTAAGTTATAGTGTAATATAAAGAAATAAAAAGTTTTTTTTTTGTTGGGGTCTTGTAGGTTGGGACGACTGGAGAGGCAGTATCTGAAACACGTCCTGTTATCAGGTCTTGGAATTAGATAAGGATCGGATGTGATGTGTCGCCTCGTTAGAGTCACCCCTCGGGTAATTAACAGGACGTTGATTGCTTCGCTCTCGTACTACACCGGCCTCACCTTTAAATTGGACCAAGGACGTGTCCCCTCTCCCCCGCTTATCTTGATACATTCTCATCAGCACTATCTGTTACTGTCACCGGAGCCCTAAGAAAAAAAGTCTATTTCTCACCGAAAAAACGATTTTCGAAATACCGTGGGTTGAATCTTTTTTGATAAAACTGTTTATGACGATATGCACCGAGAAACGGTGCACAATGGAGATAAGGGATAAAATAGATTTTTCGCCCTCGAGAATGAAAGAGAGGATAAAAAAATAAAAGGGATAGAGTGCATTTTCTGATTCTCTCTTTAAGAGGTCTTCCGACTGGGTGGGCCTTTATATTTTGATAAGGATTACACGGGTGGGGATAAAGGAGCCCACCAACGTGTTAACAGTAAATGATTCTTATGTCAAAAAAATATCTAACTAAAAATGACGATTCCTTTTAGAAAAAAGACTTTCCCAATCGACTATTTGAATATATAAACTTTCGGGTGCAACTGTCCAAAAATGCCAGGGAGACGGCCTAAAAAGAGGAGCTTCTGTAAAAAATGGCCCAAAAACAAAGGAAACGCATGAAAGGCAAAAAGAGGTAAAAAGAAGCATAGTCCTCAGTTTGATAGGAACTTGGATGGGGGAAAAATTGGGTAATCTGAGGTCTTTTTTTTTTACTTGTATTAGGTGTACAAAATGAAACTCGGCAAAAATCAACAAAATTCAAATTTACACTGTGGCTGAGTTTCATTTTGTACACCTAACAAAAATTAATTTAATTCTCTATTTTGTACTTAATTATTTTTTTCTAGGATGCACCATTTTCGGAAAATAATTTTTTTTAGATAAATTTATCTTGAAAACAGTGCGTCCTAGAGAAAAAATGAATAGAATAAAAATTAAAGAGAATTAAATTTCCAACAGATTTTATTTAGTGCATTTTTTCAATATCTGTAACGGTTTACGATTTACAAGCCTTTAAAAATTAACCTTCTTAATGGTTATACTTCAATAACCTTACACGGAGAAGGTCAACTTTTGATGGACTTTAACGCCTAAAATGTTTAAAATTTTGAAAAAATGAACTACTAGGTGTACAAAATGAAACTCGGCTAAAATCTACAAAATTCAACCCTGTGGCTGAGTTTCATTTTGTACACCTAATACATAAGCGCGCGGGCATTTTTCCTCCAAATCTTTGTAAAAGGATTAGGACGAAACCATTCATCAGATGTTCTTATATAATAGGTTTTTCGGAAAGAGCTCGTCAAAACGCACAAAAAGGCTAGCGGTTTTTTTGGAAAAAATGTTTTAGTCGTAAAGCAAGTTTTCCATTTTTCAAAGGAAAACTTTTTCGGAAAAAGTGCTCCCAATACCGCCTATAGATTACCAAAATAACGAGAAAGAGCTTTTGTAAAAAATTTTCCGATGATTTTTAGTACTCAAATATAGGAAAGTAATTTTAGATATATTCACTCTCCGTCTAACCTTCGTTGAATTTGATGTCGGATCCTCCTAAATCCTCTTTTAAGCCGTAAAGTAGCCTCCCCCAATTTTACTAGATTTCTGGTAGTTTTCTTAATTTTTCGGACAAGTTTTCTTCACTTTTTGGCCGGATTTCCTTGAAATTCTGGTTGAGAAAGGGCGATGAAGAGGAAGAAAAAAGTTATAACAGTTAATGTTTTACCATAATGATGTAAATAGTGGTATTTTTCAATGAAAGTGACTAATGTTGTTCTATGCTCTACAAGCTCTTGTAATAGATGTCTCTAAGTTGTGAAACATCGCTTGCAATATTGTAAAGAGGTGTTTTCAACTAGGGGCGAGGCGGTTTCGATTCTCTTATCTGTTTATTTACCGTTGATGCAACGAACCTTAAACGGTCGTCTATAAAAGACGTTCTCGTCCGCCACAGACCGGCTTTGTTCGCCTCTCGGAAAAAACGGATCTTCTCTTTATTTCTGGAAGTAAAACGCGCTCGCTTTTACCTTTTTTTTCGTTTCCCCCATTAAGAGAACAAGGTTTGAAATACCTCTGCTCTTCTTTTTCTAAAAAAAAAACGTTTATTGGTTATGGTGAAATGCCACTTTAGGTACTGCACACGTGGAATTTTATATAAAAACGAATAGGATTAACAAATTCGAGGCGAGCACAGGTTCAAGGTAGGGGAGAAGAAATTATGGCCGGTGCCTGAAGGGAAGCCACCGGATACATAGCTCTCTTCTTTTATAAAATATCGACAGTCCCTGGCTCTATTACTTATTCATTATAAGTGAAGTATGGTCCGGTTTTACCTCCTCGCTCCCTTCTTTATCTCAGGTGATTTAGTAGAGCACCTAACCGAGCTACCTAATTGAAAACATCAAAGTACTTGTTACCCGTGCAGACGTTACGCAATTTCTCCTTAAGGCATTTAACAACTTTTGCTATTAACAGTTTTTTTGATGATGTAATTATCGACCAAAATTTTTTTTATTAATTTTAAATAGCATGTAATTAAGTACTTTTGCTTATAAACCATAAAATGAAGGGTCAAAAGTTGATTGACTGTTATGTTTTCTAGAAGAACAAAACCCGACCATTATAATTAAGCCGTAAAAGGTGGGGGTTATATGAAATAACGGTTATAATTAAAGGTAAAAGCACGGAGATAACGAATGGTATCCAATGGGGCATAAAGTCGACAACTTTATAGTGACCGCACACAAGGAACTATTATGATTCACTTGCCTTTCACGCAGTTACAAAAAACGTCGTATATTTTAAACTTTTACACGTTTTTTATCTGGGTAATCCCAAGTTTGATGTGGGTGATCCCACTTCTGATATGGGTAATCCCACTTCTGATATGAGTAATCCACTTTGATGTGGTGATCCCACTTCTGATATGGGTAATCCCACTTCTGATATGGGTAATCCCACTTCTGATATGAGTAATTCCACGTTTGATGTTGGTGATCCCACTTCTGATAAGGGTAATCCCACGTTTGATGTGGGTGATCCCACTTCTGATAAGGATAATCCCACGTTTGATGTGGGTAATCCCACTTCTGATAAGGATAATCCCACGTTCGATGTGGGTAATCCCACTACTGATATGGGTAATCCCACTTCTGATAGGATCCCACTTCTGATAAGGATAATCCCATGTTCGATGTGGGTAATCCCACTACTGATATGGGTAATCCCACTTCTGATATGGGTAATCCCACTTCTGATATGGGTAATCCCACTTCTGATATGGGTAATCCCACTTCTGATATGGGTAATCCCACTTCTGATATGGGTAATCCCACTTCTGATATGGGTAATCCCACTTCTGATATGGGTAATCCCACTTCTGATATGGGTAATCCCACTTCTGATATGGGTAATCCCACTTCTGATATGGGTAATCCCACTTCTGATATGAGTAATTCCACGTTGATGTGGTGATCCCACTTCTGATAAGGATAATCCCACGTTCGATGTGGGTAATCCCACTACTGATATGGGTAATCCCACGTTCGATGTGGTAATCCCACTACTGATATGGGTAATCCCACTACTGATATGGGTAATCCCACTACTGATATGGGTAATCCCACTCTGATATGGGTAATCCCACTTATGATATCACTTCTGATATGGGTAATCCCACTTCTGATATGAGTAATTCCACGTTTGATGTTGGTGATCCCACTTCTGATAAGGGTAATCCCACGGATCCCACTTCTGATAAGGATAATCCCACTACTGATATGGGTAATCCCACTACTGATATGGGTAATCCCACTACTGATATGGGTAATCCCACTACTGATATGGGTAATCCCACTACTGATATGGGTAATCCCACTACTGATATGGGTAATCCCACTTCTGATATGGGTAATCCCACTTCTGATATGGGTAATCCCACTTCTGATATGGTAATTCCACGTTTGATGTTGGTGATCCCACTTCTGATAAGGGTAATCCCACGTTTGATGTTGGTGATCCCACTTCTGATAAGGGTAATCCCACGTTTGATGTGGGTGATCCCACTTCTGATAAGGATAATCCCACGTTCGATGTGGGTAATCCCACTACTGATATGGGTAATCCCACTACTGATATGGGTAATTCCACTACTGATATGGGTAATCCCACGTTTTGTAATGATTAAAATGGACCAAAATCTCCCATCTCCCCTGTCTCTCCTCTTATTTGGGATTCTTCGAGGGAGGCTCTGGTGACCCGGTGAAATAGTTATAAAAACTATAAAGTCCATCAAATGCCGGGTCAGCAATCAGATGCCTTCCCGGAAAATAGGGAGAGACAGGGGGAGATGGGAGATTTTGGTCCATTTTAATCATTACACTCCGAAAAATTATTTTTCTCTCCAGAATCATGAATGGGTGGTCTCAAGCTTCAAAAACAAAATATAATAAAAAAAAGTTCTCCCACATATTTTCGTCTATAAACTGTTTATAGTCTTGTAAATTTACCGTCTCGATACCGAATTCCAGAAGGGAGACATCGTCCGTAAATCAAAAGGGCTTTTTCAAGGCGTAAATGTCGATTTGGATATAAATTAACAATAAAAACGCAGCCTAATTTTACCCAACGTTGTAACAGCCTGTCAAAATCTCAATTTTATTACTCGAGTTTTCTCTTGTGAATAAATTGAAACATTATGGAATTGGAGCCAACTGAACATCCTGGGTAAACAGAAGAATCAAGTTTATCCTAATTAGTCATTTTTCACAATTCAAGGTTACAACCTCCTTTTAAAACATGATATTGACGTTTTCTTTGGTTTTTCCTACCTAAAAACCTTCGGTTTTACCAGATTTTCGGACGTTTTTCTCGACTTTCGATGCTCTTTGACCTGTCAATCCCGACGTTGAGGTTTTACTGCATTTTTTAGCGTTTTCCTAGACTTTTTGTGGCCAAGAATGACCCTAGAATCGGCGTTTTTGGTCTTTTTCATCGACTTTTTGGTCAAAACAATGCATTTCTACTGTATTTTCAGACGTTTTTCACATTTCAAGGTTACAACCTCCTTTTAAAACATGATATTGACGTTTCCTTTCGTTTTCCTACCAAAAAGCCTTCAGTTTTGCCAGATTTTCGGACGTTTTTATCGATTTCAGTGCTCTTTGGCCTTTCAATCCCGTCATTGACGTTTTACTGCATTTTTTGGCGTTTTTCGACTTTTTGTGGCCTAGAATGACCCTAGAATCGGCGTTTTTTTGTCTTTTTCATCGACTTTTTGGTCAAAACAATGCATTTCTACTGTATTTTCAGACGTTTTTCACAATTTCAAGGTTACAACCTCCTTTTAAAACATGATATTGACGTTTCCTTTCGTTTTTCCTACCAAAAAGCCTTCGTTTTGCCAGATTTTCGGACGTTTTTTATCGATTTCAGTGCTCTTTGGCCTGTCAATCCCGGCATTGACGTTTTACTGCATTTTTTGGCGTTTTTCGCGACTTTTTGTGGCCTAGAATGACCCTAGAATCGGCGTTTTTTTGTCTTTTTCATCGACTTTTTGGTCAAAACAATGCATTTCTACTGTATTTTCAGACGTTTTTCACAATTTCAAGGTTACACCTCCTTTTAAAACATGATATTGACGTTACCATATGTTTTTCACCTTCCTGGACTTCATTAACTTCAAAACTATCGCATCCAGCTGATCTAAATGATCTAGAAAAGAAAAATATGTCAAGATGAGAAATGCAAAAAATTTTTGCTTCATAATTTTGTCCACAAAATGAAGATATAAAAGGACCAGTAAAAAAAAGAGAATTTAAAGTTGTTTTCTGGTTCACATTCCACTTAAGTTACCATTAAAAATTCACTTGGTTAAATGTTTCAAATTCTTTATGAAGAACCGTTTAAATTCTTCAACTTCCTGACTGGAAGATGATTTTATTTAAAAAAAAAAGGACAATCCGATGTTCGTTGACCTTCCGACGCGTGTCTGTGAAAATTCTGAAGAATTTTTTTTTCCCATTTAAAACGTTTGCGGGGAACTGTAATTTGAAATTAATAGATTTTAATAGGGGAGGAATTTCTGGGCGCCTATTTACCTCGGGTCTCCCGTATATTAAACATGCCGACATTCGCAATACCGCCTTCATAAACGAAAGAAAGAGGCGGAAGAAAAATATAATTTACTTCTTCATTCGGTAGATTCCTATGTTCAAAATTTAAAAGTGAAATCGATCTTTTAACAAGAACTAAAATGATAAATCAAGAATGTATGAATTCGACGAAATCAAAATGATGGAAAATTCTTAAATTTTTCTCATGGGCTTTTTGTTTTACTTTTCTACTTTGATAACCGAGCGTTTTTTGCACAAAAAGCCAAAGGATACGTCAATATTATGCATAAAAAGAAGGTTGTATAGGAGTAGAAATGCCTTTTTTTTACCAAAATTCCGGAATCGAGGGCCATTCCAGGCCTGAAAGACAAGGAAAACGCCCGAAAATGTAGTAAAAAGAAAAACGTCTGATTGCTGCCGAAATATGATGAAAATTCACTTAACAGAAAGAAAACGTCCCAAAATCCGGAAACGAGGAAAGTTCTCGGCCGAATTTCAAAAGTACTAGTTGGAAGAGCTTCCAACAAAAACTTCCTTAAAGAGAAGTAACAATATAGGAGGGGGAAGTATAAAGGAGGGGGGAGTATAACAGAGGGGAAGTATGACGGAGGGGGAAGTTTTTTCCACGAAATTTTTTAAGTTTTTTTATAATTTTCCGATTTTGTTTTTTTTAATTTTACGACTTTTTTTTTAATTTGCGCTTTTTTTTCTGAAAAATTTTTTGAGTTCTTTTTTTTCGACAAGGTAGAAATAATGGGCTCTTTGGCCTACGGATGTGCCTCTCGTAATGGGTAGAAGTATGAAATTTCTCCCTACAAATAATAATTAAAAAGTGGCAATTTTTTTACACCAAAAATTCTTTAAAAATATAAGGAGTAATAGGTGAAAATTTTGTGAAAATCGGACCAACGGTTCGGCCGCAGCGAATTTTTTAATATTTCAAACTGACTTATCTCCGTCATTTTTTCGAAATTCAAAAATCGCCCTCGTTCCATTCTTCTTCACCGGCTAAAGAAATTTGTGTGAAAATCTGGGGAAAACCGGCTGAAAACTGTGGCCGTAAAGTGTTCCGGAAAAAATGCTACGGCCGGCCGGCACCACAGACAATGATCAATATTTGAATTGACCCTCCGGGGTCTGGAAGACCCTTCCCCAAAAACCGACGTCGAGGGTATCACATAACTTCTTTAAGGAAGTTAAAATGGCAAAAAGGTGGTTTCAAGTGCGGAAAAACTTTACCCCTACAGCCATGGAAACCGATAAAATACGATAATTTCAAACGAGGAAGTTACCTGGCAATTAGGAATCTAAAACGTAACACAGTATTTTTTAAACAACCTTCTCAAGGTCGGTCCACCCACACAGAACGTGTAAATCATTCCGAAAATGGCTAAAAGTAACTATTTTCACAAAAGCTTTTTTTTAAGTAAACGAGCCATGAAGATTGTGACATCCACCACTAAATCAAGTTTGAAAAGCTTCTGTTGAAAATCAATATAATTGAATTTTCTTTTTAAAAAGATGTAAATGGCGTTTCGAAAGAATAATTTTATCCCGATTAGGCAGGTGAAGTTCAAATAAGGACGATTGGATTTTTTTTCGTTATTTTCTCGGAGACAAAAACCTCTTTGAAATTACAGAAAAAGCGTGACTGGAACACACGCTCTTTCAACATTTGCAATATTAATGAGACGAACTTAAACCGAGACAGGTGAAGAGAAAGGTTGGAGGATTTTAATTCTGAAAAAAGAGGTAAAAAAAATATTCTGTCTCAGACGTCCAATTAAAATTGGTTCGGGTCAGATGTGGTGTCTTTCACGTGTGGTTTATGGATTCAGCACGTATAAATCACAGCCCACGAAGAAGAAAAAAAAAAAGACAAAAACCAGTGAGATTGTTTACTATTCGACGACGATTTGGCCAACCCTTTTTTATTGCTGTCTTTTCTTATATGGAATTTTTTTATTTGTCGACGTACAACTTATTACTCTCTTCAACTGAATAGTGGTTCAACCTTATTTGAAAAATATACTAGATTAATGAAAACGAATAAAATGTCTGGAAATCAGAAAAAATGGCTACCGTTCTACCATTACTTTCCATGATAAGCGCATGCGCCTATGGGGAAAACCGTGAAAAATGGAGGATTCTTTTTCCGCACGAGAAACCACCATTTTTTTGGGGGCCATTATTCGACCGAGAACGTTCGTAGATTTCGGATTTTTGAACTTTTTCTTCAGTTTTTTGATCGAACGGATTTTCAACGTTTTTCTCGACTTTTAAGGCTCTTGGGCCTGTTGACGTTTTCGAACTGCATTTTTTAACGTTTTCCTTGACTTTTTGTGGCCTAGAAGACCCTAGAATCGGCGTTTTTGGTCTTTTTCATCGACTTTTTGGTCAAAACAATGCATTTCTACTGTATTTTCAGACGTTTTTCACAATTTCAAGGTAACAATCTCCTTTTAAAACATGATATTGACGTTTCCTTTCGTTTTTCCAACGAAAAACCTTCGGTTTTACCAGATTTTCGGGCGTTTTTCTCGACTTTTAAGGCTCGTTGGCCTGTCAATCCCGACATTGACGTTTTACTGCATTTTTTGGCGTTTTTCGAGACTTTTTGTGGCCTAGAATGACCCTAGAATCGGCGTTTTTTTGTCTTTTTCATCGACTTTTGGTCAAAACAATGCATTTCTACTGTATTTTCAAACGTTTTTCAAATTTTCAACGTTACAACCTCCTTTTAAAACATGATATTGACGTTTCCTTTCGTTTTTCCAACCAAAAAACCTTCGGTTTTACCAGATTTTCGGGCGTTTTTCTCGACTTTTAAGGCTCGTTGGCCTGTCAATCCCGACATTGACGTTTTACTGCATTTTTTGGCGTTTTCCTAGACTTTTGGTGGCCTAGAATGACCCTAGAATCGGCGTTTTTTTCTTCTTTTCATCGACTTTATGGTCAAAACAATGCATTTCTACTGTATTTTCAAACGTTTTTCACATTTTCAACGTTACAACCTCCTTTTAAAACATGATATTGACGTTTCCTTTGGATTTTCCTTTTAAAAAACCTTCGGTTTTACCAGATTTTCGGGCGTTTTTCCGACCTTTAGGCTCTTTGGCCTGTCAATCCCGGCATTGACGTTTTACTGCATTTTTTGGCGTTTTGCTGGACTTTTTGTGGCCTAGAATGACCCTAGAATCGGCTTTTTTTGTCTTTTTCATAGACTTTTTGGTCAAAACAATGCATTTCTACTGTATTTTCAGACGTTTTTCACATTTTCAAGGGTTAAAACCTCCTTTTAAAACAAGATATTGACGTTTCCTTTGGTTTTTCCCACCAAAAAACCCTTCGGTTTTACCAGATTTTCGGGCGTTTTTCTCGACTATTAAGGCTCTTGGCCTTTCGATCCCGACATTGACGTTTTACTGCATTTTTTAGCGTTTTCCTAGACTTTTTGTGGCCTAGAATGACCCTAGAATCGGCGTTTTTGGTCTTTTTCATCAACTTATTAGTCAAAACAATGCATTTCTACTGTATTTTCAGACGTTTTTCACATTTCAAGGTAACAATCTCCTTTTAAAACATGATATTGACGTTTCCTTTCGTTTTTCCAACCAAAAAACCTTCGGTTTTACCAGATTTTCGGGCGTTTTTCTCGACTATTAAGGCTCTTAGGCCTGTCAATCCCGGCATTGACGTTTTACTGCATTTTTTGGCGTTTTCGAGACTTTTGTGGCCTAGAATGACCCTAGAATCGGCGTTTTTTTTTCTTTTTCATCGACTTATTAGTCAAAACAATGCATTTCTACTGTATTTTCAAACGTTTTTCACATTTTCAAGGGTTGCAACCTTCTTTTAAAACATGATATTGACGTTTCCTTTGGTTTTTCCTGAAAAACCTTCGGTTTTACCCGATTTTTGGGCGTTATTCTCGTTTTTTTGGGGGCAAACGGCTTTTTTATTACCTAATTATGTAAAATTTTAGGCTTATTATGTTAGGACTTTGTTGTCCGACATTTATTTATATCTTAAAAACTCGTTTTTCCCCCTTCGCAGACTTTAATAAATGAAATTTAATTAATATAATAATTATAGACGCTGGTTTCCGCACTAAATCTATAATTGAGTCTTTAACTTTTATCAGGGAATCTGACGTTTTGAAGATTAATTCAACGTCGGTGTTTCGGAAAAAAATTTTCGAGCGGTAGTAGGTGTGAATTTGCCTTCTCATTACGAGATGGACGTTAATAGAAATTGTTACGAAGTCGGCACGTGGTGGGGCGGCAGGGGCGCCAACATTCCATAGAGCTCTCGCATTCTTTTCGTTGGAGGTTCTTTTAACATTTTAGCATGTCGGCATTTGCTTTAATCACAAAAAGATAAGGAACCCTTATTTTTTTCTTCTTTACTCTCTTAGCGTATATAAATGTGAAAGGATCCCTTTTTTATATTGACCGTTCGACAGAACGGAGAGAGGAAAAAATGTCCTCAAGTTCCAGGAAAAACTCTCTTTTTTTAGGCAAATTTTTAGGGGGGAAATTCCTATCATTTATGAATAAGGGACAGGATGCTCTTTAGTTTGTATGTTACGGGCGAACTCAACAGAAAAGTCATGCCCTGGAATGGGAAAAGGAGTGGGGGTTGTGGACTTGTGGAGTTCGCCCTTCGTACCCGCTCGGATATCGCAGTTAGAGCTTTGCCGCATATCGGTTTTTACGTATTTAAAGGGGAAAAAAGGGCGAACTCAACATAAAAATTATATGGGTGTTATCAGTTATCACCAAGAGATCTAGAGTCTGAAAATGAAAAAAAAAAAAACAACTTGTCCGATGTTGAGTTCGCCCTTCGTACCCGGAGCGCCGCATATGTTCTTCAAGGTCATTTTTACCAGATTTTTGGGAGTTTTCTAAATTATTCGTACTACAAGCCCCATTTTCTTTCAATTTTTGGGGCCCATTCCATCCCACGTTTGATGTGGGTGATCCCACTTCTGATGAGGGTAATCCCACTTCTGATAAGGGTAATCCCACGTTTGATGTGGGTGATCCTACATCTGATGAGGGTAATCCCACTTCTGATAAGGGTAATCCCACTTCTGATATGGTAATCCCACGTATGATGTGGGTGATCCCACTTCTGATAAGGGTAATCAAACTTTTGATGTGGGTGATCCCTCATCTGATAAGGGTAATCCCACTTCTGATATGGGTAGTCCCACGTTTGATGTGGGTGATCCCACTTCTGATAAGGGCAATCCCACGTTTGATATGGGTGATCCCACTTCTGATAAGGGTAATCCCACGTTTGATATGGGTGATCCCACGTTTGATGTGGGTGATCTCACTTCTGATAGGGTAGTCCCACGTTGATGTGGGTGATCCCACTTCTGATAAGGGCAATCCCACGTTTGATATGGGTGATCCCACTTCTGATAAGGGTAATCCCACGTTTGATATGGGTGATCCCACGTTTGATGTGGGTGATCTCACTTCTGATAAGGGTAATCCCACGTTTGATATGGGTAATCCCACTTCTGATAAGGGTAATCCCACGTTTGATATGGGTGATCCCACGTTTGATGTGGGTGATCTCACTTCTGATAAGGGTAATCCCACGTTTGATATGGGTAATCCCACGTATGATGTGGGTGATCCCACTTCTGATAAGGGTAATCCCACGTTTGATGTGGGTGATCCCTCATCTGATAAGGTTAATCCCACTTCTGATATGGGTAGTCCCACTTCTGATATGGGTAGTCCCGCGTTTGATGTGGGTGATCCCACTTCTGATATAGGTAATCCCTCGTTTGATGTGGGTGATCCCACTTCTGATGTTAGCTAAACAGACGTTAAATCCTGAGCTAAACAGCCGTTTAATTTTTAGCTAAGCCTTCATAGCTATCGCTAAAAAAATGAAGCTGTTTTACCGAGTTTGATCTAACCGTTGGCTTTCGATTGGTGGGCACAGGAAGCAGGAATTACTGAATCATTGGCCGATTTACGGGTCACTGGTCAGAACCTTCGGCCAATTAGCTAGCAGCCCTCATTGTATGGTTTGTCTACCAAAAATTGTACATCAATTAAGGTTATGTATGGTTGGTACACTACGTGGACGGTGGTTTCAAGTTCCCTTCCCGCATACTCGATGAAATGTACTAGTGGATCACCCACATCAGAAGTGGGATCACCCACATCAGAAGTGGGATCACCCACATCAGAAGTTTCATCACCCACATCAGAAGTTTCATCACCCACATCAAACGTGGGATTGCCTGTATCAGAAGTGGGATCACCCACATCAATACCCATATCAGAAGACGGTTGTACTTGGTCTGATATAGATATTGTCCATAGACTTGTCCTTATTTATGTTTCCTCTTGTGGCTTGTTTGAGGTCGGCTTCTGGATTTATTGAAACATCTCATTACCTCGTTTAAATTTATTATTGTTTCATATAGATAGTAATGAAGTTGAAGTTTTTCGCGACCCGGAATTATCCCCCAGGGGAGAACAAGAAAAAAAATCTTAATTCACCGAAAGGTTCTTGAGGATTTATTACCGAGGCTGTTAAGATCAAAATGGCTTCGATTTTTATAGCTAACCGGTGCGATTTTATCCTCCTTCGGTCTACTAATGACGGCGCTCTGAAACAAAAGTGCGTTTGCTGAGTCAGGGAGGCCTTTAAAATAATATTGTTCCCTAATTATTAAACGGCCGTTAAAAACGCACTAGACTCCGTTTAAAATCGGCGAGTCCGAGATAATTGCGGTTTCAACTAGAGCTTTAAAACTTCTTCACATAACAAGCCTTGTTAGCATGAATTAAATATTTTCAACTCGATTTCTTTAATTACAAGGTGTGCCCGATTAAAATGGAGGTAAAAAAAAAACTAGAAGCCGAAACATCTCAGTCCCAATGACATGATCTATCAAATTAAATTATTGCCTGATAAATCAGAAGGCCGCTTTGGAAAATTAGTTTCACCAATGAAATCGACTTTTGACAGTAACGAATGCTTTTTCTAATTAATTCTAGAGAGATGGCACCCAATTACCGAAGACCCTTGTCGTTTGATAAAAAAAAAAAGCGTTTATCATTCGTTATGGAGAATATTCTCGTGATTGCAATTTCTTCGGGACAATCGCTTTTCTAACGAAGTGGTAAATGTATTGTCGGTAGGCGTTCTACACCCACAATCTCTTGTCTACGCTAATTCTTAACACGTGGTCTCTTTCCACGCCTACATCCACATAAATAACCGCTACCCGGCTACCGAGAATTCAAAAACAAATTTTGGTTTGAAGAGCTTCCAACGAAAACTTCCTTAAAGAGAAGTATCTATATAGGAGGGGGAAGTATATGGGAGGGGAAGTATAACGGAGTGGGAAGTATGTGGGAGGGGAAGTATGTGGAGGGAAGTATAACGGAGGGGGAAGTATAACGGAGTAGGAAGTATATCGGAGGGCAAGTATATCGGAGGGGGAAGTATAACAGAGGGAAAGCATAAGGAAGGGGAAAGTATAATGGAGGGGGAAGTATAAGGGAACGAAAGTATAAAGGAAGGGGATGCAGTAGGGAGGGAAAGTATAAAGGAGAATTTTCCAAGTTTGTTTTTTAGAAAAATTTTTCGGGCTTTTTTTTTTTTTTTCGAAAAATTTTCTTTTTGTCCGAAAAAAATTTTTTTTTTCATAAAATTTTCAAAGTTTTTGTCCAAAAATTTTCCGGGTTTTCCTTTTTTTTTTTTTCTTTTTTTTTTTTCGAAAAATTTTTTAAGTTCTTTTTGTCCGAAAAAAAAAAAAAAATTTTTTTTTTCATAAAATTTTCAAAGTTTTTGTCGAAAAATTTTCCGGTTTTCCTTTTTTTTTTCTTTCTTTTTTTTTCGAAAAATTTTTTAAGTTCTTTTTGTCCGAAAAAAAAAAAATTTTTTTTTTCATAAATTTTCAAAGTTTTTGTCGAAAAATTTTCCGGGTTTTCCTTTTTTTTTTTTTTTTCGACAAATTTTCTAAGTTCTTTTTTCGAAAAATTTTCCAAGTTTTTTTGTCAAAAAAAAAATTTTTTTTTCGATAAATTTTCCGGTTTTTTCTTCTTTTCTTTTTTCTTTCTTTTTTTTTTGAAAAATTTTTAAGTTCTTTTTTTCGAAAGTAGGGAGGGAAAGTATAAAGGAGAATTTTCCAAGTTTTTTTTTCGAAAAATTTTTCGGGCTTAATTTTTTTTTTCGAAAATTTTTCTAAGTTTTTTTTTTCTGAAAAATTTTCAAAGTATTTTTTTTTTTGAAAATTTTCAAAGCTTATTTCAAAAAATTTTCCGGTTTTTTTTTCGAAAAATTTTATAAGTTTTTTGAAAAAAATTTTTTTTTTTTTTTTTTAATTTTTTGTCAAGGTAGAAATAATGGGCTCTTTGGCCTAGGGATGTGCCTCTCGTAATGGATAGAAGTAGGTACGAAATTTCTCCCTACTAAAAAAATTAATAAATAAAAAGTCGCAATTTTTTTACGCCAAAAATTCTTAAAAAATATAAGGAGTAATCGTGAAAATTTGGTGAAAATCGGATTAACGGTTCGGCCGCAGCAAATTTTTTAAAATTTCAAACAGACATATCTCCGCCATTTTTCGAAATTCAAAAATCGCCCTTGTTACATTCTTCTTCACCGGCTAAAGAAATTTTGGTGAAAATTTGGTGAAAATCGGATGAAAACTGTGGCCGTAAAAAAATGCTACGGCCGGCCGGCACCACAGACAAAGTTGAGATCGGTAAAGATCAATATTCGATTTGACCCTCCGGGGTCTGGAAGACCCTTCCCCAAAAACCCGACGTCGAGGGTATCGCAATAACTTCTTTAAGGAAGTTAATAACCGCTACCCGGCTACCGAGAATTCAAAAACAAATTTTTTTAAAAATTCTTCAACGAAGATGACTCGACGCCACTGGATTAATACCGCATATATATCCAAGTCTTGGTGGGCTATAATTTGAATTTATGAAGACATCAAGCGGGAACCTCTCAATGCGTCGTTTTTATTAAATATTACAACTTGAAAATTTGTCTTTTTGTCCTAATGGAAGGAGTAGACGGCGATTTTTCAAAAGTTTTCATCCTCCTTTTGATTAATACGCCAACCATAATCCCTCGACAATAGCCAATAATTTATATGTCTATAAACAAAATAAAAGTTTAACGGTTTAAATAGTTTTAAACGTTTCTTCTTTAATATTTTAAGTACAGGGATGTTAAAATTCTTGAGACTGGAATTCCTTCATATAGCACCGATTAAACTGATGAGGGGATCCTTGCCAAGTGAAATATTCCACGTTTAACGGTAGACTCTGGTATTTAACGACTGTTTTTTATCTTCGGTATTTTAGCGTTTAAAAAAAAAAAAAGTTTTCAATGTTTAAAGAAATTGTAATCAATTAATTAGTGAAAATAAGGAGGTAAAAAAAGGGAATTTTTGATAGACATCTTTGGCGTGACTGCTCACGGACGTCATTGAATCGTTCCAAATTAATTAAAGTAATTCATTAAATATTTAAATGAGCGAATTCGACCTACTTGACTCAGAAAACCTAAATTTAAAAGTAAGGCGTTTTTCAAATTTTTTTGTTTAAAAAACTTTTTTTTACTATCAAGCAATTAATCAATAATAGAGGAAGAAATGTGTTAACGGGTATCTCTCGGCTTAAAAAGCCTCGTCAGGTGAGCTATTCCCTCTATCTCAATCATTTCTTTCTTTTCACTGTGAACCTATCTCCGAGAGGTTAAGAGGATAAAGAGGGAAGCCGGAATCAAACCGTCCCTAAAGCTCACCGCCGCCACCGTTCTCTAAGAGATAGAGCCACTCACCACCTCATTATTGGTTTGTAAATGTGGTATTAAAATGTAAATGTAAAGTACCTAATGGCAGCAAATCTGTCATAAAAATTAAAAACCAGGTTCTGTGAAAAGAAAGTAATAATTGTGATAGAGGGAAAAGCTCACCTGACGAGGCTTTTTAAGCCGAAACCCGTCGTGAGATACCCGTTGTCACAGTCATTTCTTCCTCCATTATTGGTTGACAGTAAAATCACCCCCCTTGCGGAATACACACGCAATAAAAATAAAAATGTAAATGTAATGTATTGCCATGACAGCAAATCTGTTATAAAAATTAAAAACCAATAATTGAGGTGGTGAGTGGCTCTATCTCTTGGAGAACTGTGGCGGCGGTGACGAAAGTTTCCGGCTTCCCGCTCTATCCGCTAAATCTCTTGGAGATAAAGGCACAGTGAAAAGATAGAAATTGTGATAGAGGGAATAGCTCACCTGACGAGGCTTTTTAAGCCGAAACGCGTCGTGAGATACCCGTTATCACAGTCATTTCTTCCTCTATTGTTGGTTAATTGTTTGGTAGTAAAATTGACCCCCTTGCGGAATACACAAGCAATAAAATAAAAATGTAAAAGACTCTTTTTGAACAGGATTTACGGTTTTTTTTTTGTCTTTTATCAAAAAACCCTCTTCTCCATGGAATTTTCGACGTTTTTATAGATTTTTTACACAAAAACTCTGGGAATTTCAATTTTAAAAAATTCTGTATTTTTTTGCTCTAAAAGCCTACCTACATTTCACTAAAATTTCCTGGTTTATCAGAGAAAAATCCCACAAGAATCTTCCATTTCTTTACTTTAAAACCTGCAAAATGGCTAGAATTTTTTAATAGAAATAATGAGTAGGCTTTTTTTTTTAAAATCATAAATTATGGTGAGCTTTCTTTATTTAAAGTATGTATTAAAAATTTAGGGCAAGCTTTTAAGAAATGTATACAAGTCAGTTACGACTCCCATTCTTTTGTAATTACACTTCAAGGTGATTTTTAAAAGGCTCCGTATTTATTAAACTCGTCCATCTTGTTAATTACGGTAAGATTTGAATATAGGTAGCCCGGGCGTATCTCCCATTAGGGACCGCCGAAGTTATGAGCCTGGGGCTCCGATGTCATTCCAATAAACGCCCTTTCTCTCCTTCTAGACCCCGAGTAAACCCTTGCGAAACAATTGAACCTTTTTATGATCTCATTACCGTTTGAACAGTGGCCCGGAGTCACGAGTTTCGAGTTTTGTAATTGAAACAAAACACTTTCTCGTCTCTATTCTCAGTGACATTGAGAAAAACAGCTACACCCGAGGAAATGTCACTTTTCAACCATAAAAAACTTAAGAACCTAATCTATTGTCTTTTTTTTTAGGGCCTAAAGTATGATGATACTAATTAAAAACGAAGGTTTAATTCCCATTGATTACCATCATTACTATTCGTGAGGCTTAACCGTGTTAACCCGCTCTATAATTGCTCCTGTACGCCGTCCATGATACATTTTTCAACGTTTAAAAGGCTTCATAAAAAATACACCAAAAAAATATTCCGATGTTACTAATAGTTTAAAAAATCGATGTTGCCATCCTATTTTACATACAAATTGATCCTGTTTCATTAGCTATAATCGACGATTACTTAACACCTCTCTTCAATCAAAAGACACTCGGTTATCAGCGACTATAAATTTTGGATGAAAATTTTTTCGTATTTTTTTCACACCCTTCTCGCTTAATTGATTCAAAAAGGCGCTTTTAACACCTTTCACCAATTTAAAAATATTATGTTTTTAATTGCCTACCCAAATATTTGCATCAAAAAGAAAGTCTCTCTAAATCAGAATTTTTTTGTCCAAAAGTCTACGGTATACAATGATTTGTAGAATTCAAAATTAGAAGCGTGAGAGTTTACTTATATTTAGGAGAGGTGTTTACTCCCTGGATATTCCCACAACGTAAAATATAAAAGAACATATGTAACATTATTCCCACATTCTATGTACGATCACGACTTTCAATTTAAACAATACCGATTATTTACCGGTTTCTTTATAAATAATTACCTTTTGAAGGTCGTTTAATTAATTTGTAACCGAGTAGCAATAAGTTTAAAAAGGAGGAGACACGAGATCCCCGAGGCGATCGGAAACCAATATCAAGATAGCAGTGGCTTATTGTAATAACAGGATTTCTCCTAACCTGGTGCTCTCTTAAAAATAAATTGCCCGCCTCAAAAAACCCGCGAGACCTTTACTGCCATGGACCCATATTGAGTTTCAAACGAGAATATTTATAATTATTACTCAGAAGATACTTTCTCATTTTTCAATTAAAAAAGACACTAATTTTTTTTCTCTCTTTCAGACTGCCAAAATATAATATGTTCGTTTAAAAAAGCCTCTTGTGGATGAAGTGAGGTAAGATTTAAGTTTCCACATTTTCCCTTAATTTTATTTTTGATTCTTCACAAAAGGAGCTTTCTTTTAGTCCAATCTTCTTGCTCGTCCAATCTTCTTGCTCGTCCAACATTCTGCTCGTCCACATTCTGCTCGACCAATCTTTTGCTCATCCCATCTACCATATAGAGCCTACCAGATTAGATTCTTCTTACCAGATAGATTCTTCACAAAAGGAGCTTTCTTTTAGTCCAATATTTCTGCTCGTCCAATCTTCTTGCTCGTCCAACAATCTGCTCGTCCACATTCTGCTCGCCCAATCTTTTGCTCGTCCCATCTTCCTTATAGAGCCTACCAGATTAGATTCTTCACAAAAGGAGCTTTCTATTGGTCCAATATTCCAGCTAGTCCAATCTTCGTGCTCGTCCAATCTTCTTGCTCGTCCAATCGCTTTGCTCGTCCAACATTCTGCTCACCCAATCTTTTGCTCGTACAACATTCTTCTCGCCCAATCTTTTGCTCGTCCATCTTCCTTATAGGGCCTACCAGAAGATTCTTCTTACCAGATAGATTCTTCACAAAAGGAGATTTCTTTGGTCCAATCTTTCTGCTCGTCCAATCTTTGTGCTCGTCTAATCTTCTTGCTCGTCCAACATTCTGCTCGCCCCATCTTTTGCTCGTCCATATTCCTTATAGGGCCTACCAGAAGATTCTTCTTACCAGATAGATTCTTCACAAAAGGAGATTTCTTTGGTCCAATCTTTCTGCTCGTCCAATCTTCGTGCTCGTCTAATCTTCTTGCTCGTCCAACATTCTCCTCGCCCAATCTTTTGCTCGTCCAACTTCCTTATAGAGTCTACCAGATTAGATTCTTCTTGCCAGATAGATTCTTCACAAAAGTAGCTTTCTTTTGGTCCAATCTTCCTGCTCGTCCAATCTTCTAGCTCGTCCAACATTCTGCTCGTCCACATTCAGCTCGCCCAATCTTTTGCTCGTCCCATCTTCCTTATAGAGCCTACCAGATTAGATTCTTCACAAAAGGAGCTTTCTATTGGTCCAATATTCCAGCTAGTCCAATCTTCTTGCTCGTCCAATCTTCTTGTTCGTCCAACATTCTGCTAGCCCAATCTTTTGCTCGTCCAACATTCTCTCGCCCAATCTTTTGCTCGTCCATCTTCCTTATAGGGCCAACCAGAAGATTCTTCTTACCAGATAGATTCTTTACAAAAGGAGCTTTCTTTGGTCCAATCTTTCTGCTCGTCCAATCTTCGTGGTCGTCTAATCTTCTTGCTCGTCCAACATTCTGCTCGCCCAATCTTTTGCTCGTCCAACTTCCTTATAGAGCCTACCAGACTAGATTCTTCTTGCCAGATAGATTCTTCACAAAAGTAGCTTTCTTTTGGTCCAATCTTCCTGCTCCTCCAATCTTCGTGCTCGTCCAATCTTCTTGCTCGTCCAACATTCTACTCGTCCACATTCTGCTCGACCAATCTTTTGCTAGTCCCATCTTCCTTACAGAACCTACCAAGAAATCAACTTTTTTTCAAACTTTCCTAAAAGACACTAATTGATGTCTGCCATTAAATCATATGTTTTTCCTCATTTTTGTAATTAAAATATACATAATACATCCGTTGTAAATCATAAAAATCTTAGGACTGCTTACAACTTAATCCCTTCTGCCTTATTAGAACATTTCCAGGGAGTAATTATTAAGATTTGTGGCGGCCACACCAGAACAAAAGTGTATTTTACCCGGCGGGCAAACAGTTCCAAACGCTAAATAGCCTCCCCTCTCTCCGTTATTTTTTCTCAGGGGAAATTATCATAATAATACGATTAAATAACGACACCGGGGATGGTTCGACTAATAGATCGGCATGATTTTAAAAGTCGGACGGCCGCGACCCAAACGCCCTTTTAAACAGGAGATTTGTATGCATCTAGTTTAAAGCGCACACTTGAAAATTTCATCATGGAAAACGGCTTCTGTTTTTTAAAACTTTCATTACGGAAAGTCACGGATTTAAAATTAACCCTTTGAAGATTTTTAAAATAATTTAAATATCCGATTGAAATTTATTGCCTTTTCGGATTGAGGGAAACGTTTTACAAGAACGTCTTTTTCATTATTAATTAGGACTGTTAACAAGTATCTTAATTGAATAAATTAAAAAACTGGCGCCAATCATACACGCTGATAATTATTTCTTAATCGACGAAGACATTTTTTTCTAAGAACAAAGGACAGTGGAATTTGACTATTTTAATTTTTAACTTACAAAACGACGGTCGCTTCATCTCCCAGATCAGGGACGTTTCCCTCGGTCTTTCTCCCGAGTAACTCCATTTTAACTCAATTTGTGGACGTTTCCCTCGGTCTTTGCCGCGAGTAACTCCATTTTTACTCTATTTGTGAAGGATCCCCTCGGTCTTTGGCCCGAGTAACTTCATTTTTACTCAATTTATGGACGTTTCCACGGTCTTTGGCCTGAGTAACTCCATTTTTACTCAATTTGTGGAGGTTTCCCTCCGTCTTTGTTCCAAGTATCTTCATTTTAGCTCAATTTGTGACGTTTCCCTCGGTCTTTGCCGCGAGTAACTCCATTTTTGATCAATTTGTGGAGGTTTCCCACCGTCTTTGTTCCGAGTAACTTCATTTTAACTCAATTTGTGGACGTTTCCCTCGGTCTTTGCCGCGAGTAACTCCATTTTACTCTATTTGTGAAGGTTCCCCTCGGTCTTTGGCCCGAGTAACTTCATTTTTACCCAATTTGTGGACGTTTTCCTCCGTTATGGCCTGAGTAACTCAATTTTTACCGATTTGGACGTTTTCCTTGTGCTTTTATTCCCAGCCTATTTCTGTTGGTAGCCCTGAAAATGGTTTTGATTATTGTTTCACATTAGAGATATTGCAAACTACTCAACGACCAGTTTCGGCGTATACCCCTTCAGGTGAACCATTTCCTATGATAGCCTGCAATTTTTAAAAATCTTACTAATTGGGTGCTTGTGACTAAAATGCAGCCAAACGGAAGAGATTATTTAAACAATTTTACGAGATTAAGGAATATACAATAATAAATTAGGGAGAGGCCTAATTTTCTGTCATTTACGAGGGAAAAATATCTGAGCTGTATATGATATTCTGTGACAAATATACGAGATCTGTCAAAACTTTTATACTTCCATATTTTACATAAAGGAATATTAAGACATTATGAGAAATCCTAAACAATAAATCGACCCTGAAATATTTTCGTAGGTCTTAGGTAAAAGTTCGATTTTTTTTTTTCGAGTCGCAGGGGGCAGACGCCACGGTTATATTTTATTCAAACTCGAAAGCCATAACTCGACTCTTTTTCCCTTAGAAGAATGAGCTAAGAGCTTGTAAAACCTCAGGACAGTAAAGACATTATTTACACTAAAAGCCGTGGGCACAGGAAGAGTCCTCTAATTGGGACCCGTGCCTACTAAATCTCGACGTTTGCTACGTTTTTATTTTTTTTCCCCTCTCTTTTTTAAAGTGAAAACGACGAAAGCTTCCCACCCGTCGTTTTATTATATTTGTTTTCACCTTGTCTAAATTAAATATATTAATATAAAATGTACTATTTAGATAAAAAGGTAGGCTGAAATCTCAGTTGGACAAGTATCAAGTGACTAATTTGAAAACATATTGTTAAACTGGATCGTAACTCTTTTGTTAACCACCAAGGTTGCCTTTTTATTTTGACATTTTTCAACTTTTAAAACTGAAAAAAGACTGAATCAAATCACTTCAATTTGTGAACGTTCCCTTCAGTTTTGACATAAATAACTCGAATTTTACCAGATTTTTGGACGTTTCTCTCAGTTTTTGGCCCGAGTAACTTCATTTTTACTCAATTTGTGGACGTTTACCTCGGTTATTGGCACAAGTAACTCTATTTTTACTCAATTTATGGACGTTTCCCTCGGTCTTTGGCCCGAGTAACTTCATTTTTACTCAATTTATGGACGTTTCCCTCGGTCTTAGGCCCGAGTAACTTCATTTTTACTCAATTTGTTGACGTTTCCCTCGGTTTTGGCACAAGTAACTCTATTTTACTCAATTTATGGACGTTTCCCTGGGTCTTTGGCCCTAGTAACTCCATTTTTACTCAATTTGCGAACGTTCCCTTGAGTTTTGACATAAATAACTCGAATTTTACCAGATTTTTGGACGTTTCTCTCAGTTTTTGGCCCTAGTAACTCCATTTTTACTCAATTTACGGACGTTTCCCTCGGTCTTTGGCCTGAGTAACTTCATTTTTACTCAATTTGTGGACGTTTTCCTCGGTTTTTGGCACAAGTACTTCTATTTTTACTCAATTTATGGACGTTCCTTCCGTCTTTGGCCCGAGTAACTTCATTTTTACTCAATTTGTGGGCGTTTCCCTCGGTTTTGGCACAAGTAACTCTATTTTACTCAATTTATGGACGTTTCCCTTGGTCTTTGGCCCTAGTAACTCCATTTTTACTCAATTTGTGGAGGTTTCCCTCGGTCTTTGGCACAAGTAACTCTATTTTTACTCAATTTATGGACGTTTCCCTGGGTCTTTGGCCCTAGTAACTCCATTTTTACTCAATTTGCGAACGTTCCCTTGAGTTTTGACATAAATAACTCGAATTTTACCAGATTTTTGGACGTTTCTCTCAGTTTTTGGCCCTAGTAACTCCATTTTTACTCAATTTACGGACGTTTCCCTCGGTCTTTGGCCTGAGTAACTTCATTTTTACTCAATTTGTGGACGTTTTCCTCGGTTTTTGGCACAAGTACTTCTATTTTTACTCAATTTATGGACGTTTCCTTCTGTCTTGGCCCGAGTAACTTCATTTTACTCAATTTGTGGGCGTTTCCCTCGGTTTTTGGCACAAGTAACTCTATTTTTACTCAATTTATGGACGTTTCCCTTGGTCTTTGGCCCTAGTAACTCCATTTTTACTCAATTTGTGGAGGTTTCCCTCGGTCTTTGGCACAAGTAACTCTATTTTTACTCAATTTATGGACGTTTCTCTCGGTCTTTGGCCCGAGTAACTCCATTTTTACTCAATTCGTGGACGTTTCCCGGGTCTTTGGCCTAACTAACTCCATTTTACTCAATTCGTGGAGGTTTCCCTCCGTCTTTGTTCCAAGTAACTTCATTTTACTCAATTTCGGAGAACACTTCATTCGGAGAAAATTTTTTTTCAACCAATGATCATTTTTGTTTTGTCTTTTTTTTCGACCTGTGTGGCCCCTGAGAGCAATCAATCAAAATCGAACGAGTTCATAGAGTACCATTTGCATATAGTAATTTCATTAGTTAAATACGTCAAATTATCTTATTATACTAATGAAATCTGGATATTAAGCGCCATCTTCCTACACAAGAAATTAATATTATTTTTTGACCTACCCCTTTCCCTAAACTACTTAACGATCGTGTACATTGATGTGCCTGTATTAATTTATACCCTGTTAACACGCCTACAGCACTTGTTTTATAACTTTATCCAAGTATTTAAAATCGTGTTTTTAATTTTTATGACAGACAGAAAACATTTAAATTTCGCTTTTTATTTACGACCTGGATATTAACATGTTTGGGTCTATTTTCTCGTGTAATTTGAATATTAAGGCCCTCACGCATTGTCAACGATTTTTTCTGAAAATAGAATTTTTTTCAGGCTCAAAAGCTAGTCAAACAAACTATTTAATAAATAAACAATCGGAAAAGAGGAAAGATTGGACGAGCAAGAAGATTGGACGAGCAAGAAAATTGGACGAGCACGAAGATTGGACCAAAAGAAAGCTCCTTTTGTGAAGAATCTAATCTGGTAATCTATAAGGAGATAGGACGAGCAGAATGTGAACGAGCAGAATGTTGGACAGCAAGAAGATGGACGAGCACGAAGATTGGACGAGCAGGAATATTGGACCAAAAGAAAGCTCCTTTTGTGAAGAATCTAATCTGGTAGGCTCTATAAGGAAGATGGGACGAGCAGAATGTGAACGAGCAGAATGTTGGACGAGCAAGAAGATTGGACGAGCAGGAATATTGGACCAAAAGAAAGCTGCTTTTGTGAAGAATCTATCTGACAAGAAGAATCTAATCTGGTGGCTCTATAAGGAAGAGGATGAGCAAAAGATTGGACGAGCAGAATGTGGACGAGCAGAATGTTGGACGAGCGAGAATATTGGACGAGCGAGAAGATTGGACGAGCAGGAAGATTGGACGAGCAGGAAGATTGGACCAAAAGAAAGCTACTTTTGTGAAGAATCTATCTGGTAAGAAGAATCTAATCTGGTAGGCTCTATAAGGAAGATGGGACGAGCAGAATGTGAACGCAGAAGTTGGACGAGGAAGAAGATTGGACCAAAAGAAAGCTCCTTTTGTAAAGAATCTATCTGGTAATAAGAATCAAATCTGGTAGGTTCTTTAAGGAAGATTGGATGAGCAAAAAAATTGGCCAAGCACTATGTAGGACGAGCAGAATGTTGGACGAGCAAGAGGATTGGACGAGCAAATTAAAGTTATCGGGCCAAAGACCGAGGGAACGTCCACAAATTGAGTAAAAATAGAGTTACTCGGGCCAAAACTGAGAGAAACGTCCAAAAATTGAGTAAAATGAAGTTACTCGGACAAAGACCGAGGGAACTCCACAAATTGAGTAAAAATGAGTTACTGTGCCAAAAACCGAGGAAAACGTCCACAAATTGAGTAAAATGAGTTACTCGGCAAAGACGGTGGGAAACTCCACAAATTGAGTAAAAATGAGTTCTCGGGCCAAAGACCGAGAAACGTCCATAAATTGAGTAAAAATGGAGTTATCGGGCCAAAGACCGAAAGAAATCCACAAATTGAGTAAAAATGAAGTTACTCGGACCAAAGACGAGGGAACTCCACAAATTGAGTAAAAAAGAGTTACTTGGCCAAAAACCGAGGGAAACGTCCACAAATGAGTAAAAATGGAGTTGCTCGCGGCAAAGACCGAGGGAAACGTCCAAAATTGAGTAAAAATGAAGTTACTCGGAACAAAGACGGAGGGAAACGTAAAAATTGGGCAAATCGGGCCAAATCATTGGGAAACGTCCAAAAATTGGTAAAAATGGAGTTACTCGAGCCAAAGACCGAAGGAAACGTCCACAAATCTCTCCCAAAAAAACCGGACATGGAGACTAATCTAATCTTTTCTCTTTGAAAAAATTACTTCATTTTCAAACAGCATAAAAAGTAAGCAACGCAAGATGAGTCTGTCCGCCAGCCCCTGAAGGCTTTTTTTAAAAAACCATCTGAGTTACTACAGGTACAGAGGTTACCCGTCTATTATCTTATCGATTATAAGGGTGAGATATTGTTTTCTCGTGATGATTTACAGGATATCCCGAGGGATTTACTTAATTGAAAAGACAACCTCCTCGTCGTCATATTTTTATCTTGTCGCCATATTTTCTTTTCTCCTAAGTTTATGGCTCTGCCGATTTTTCGTGGGAAGAAAAGCCACGATTCTAATTACAAAGAGCAAAAAGAGAGCTCGTAAACTTATGTCTAATTTTAAAATCCGTGATCTGGCAAATTGCTTTTTAATTGTCCTACATGTTCTCGTGCCGGAAATATTTATAAAAACAATATTTAAAAGAAACCAGTCCTAGATTAAATCTAATCAATTTCTTAAAATGCAAATTTCGTATCCCGCCTCAGTTGGTTAGGTGTCCGAGAAGACATTCGGACAGAAGTCACGTAGAGGCAGTTTATTAATAGAATAAAAGAGGCGATAATTTTTAACACCCGGAAATCTCGGTATCTGATTTTTTTTTAAGTCCTGTTATGGGGGAATTTAAAAATTTTGTGAGAATTTCGAAGTTGAAAACGTGGGTGTAAAAAATAGTGGTTTTAAATGAGTAAACATGGTAAGGCGCCAACGGGACGACGCGGTCAGCGAAAGCGACAGAGGCTACCAAGAGGTCAAGATGTTGTCACACGGTTTATTTTACATATTGTTCACCCAGTCAAAAATCTCGTTTACCTTAAGGGTTAGTGTGTGAGATGTCCGAGAGATGGAGGAAGCTGCGTGCTTTGAAATAAAACAAAACTGGTTCTTGGTTTAAAGAGGCTTGAGGTCTTCGAGTTGAACTCAGTTCTCGACCTGATCCCGACCGAACAAGACTCTCCGGATAGGAGACAGGATCCGTCGCGTGTGCGCGTTTTTAAAAATATGGAAAATGGCCGAAGTGATAGAAGAAGACCCGAATAATAACGAAAAGAGTTATTCTTTGAGACCGAGGACTTCGCTTAAGAAAAACGATGAGGATGAAGAAGAGGCCATCACTTGGCGAAGACGTCCGAAAAGGAGGCAAAAGCCGAAGCCAGCGCCTTTGAGTAAGTACAGACGAAAAACGGCGAACGCACGAGAAAGGGGACGTATGAGGGAAATAAACGAGGCGTTCGACACTCTCCGACGATGCGTACCTCATTCCGACTCGTGCGGCGATAACCCCGAAAAGCTCACGAAAATTTCAACGCTCAAACTAGCCATGAAATACATCAAAGCCCTTTCGGAAGCGTTGGCGGAGCCGCCTCAGGAGAACCCGTCTGCCTTCTTCCGCCGACTCCGCCCGTCTCCGACTCGCCTTTATCGCCCTCGCCCGACCCGGCGGACATCTCGTTCACCGATTTTCAAGATTTCGACCCTTTCGCACCTTCGCCGCTCGACTTAGACGATTTCTTCGTCTAAAACTACCTCAAGGTTCACCCCTTCATACGCTTATCCGGCCTTAGTGAACCTTCAGACTTTTTTTAAGGCCTCTTTCTTTTTGTAAATAATTATAAAATGTTCCTAGTGCCATATAGGTAAAAAAATATTGCTGTACAGTAAGTAAAGACCAAAAGGCTTATTGTTTATCATAATAAAATATTATTTTCTTTAATCTTTTTTTCTTTTCAATATCCTTTTTGCACAGCTGATTGGCTGACCCAATTTAATCGCTAGAGTACTTTCACCCACCTTATCTTGCCGACCAATGAAAAACGTCTCGAGTCAAGGCAAATGAAAATGGCGAATAATTTTTATAATATTGCACAATAAAACTTTATTTCGCATTTTTGTTCATTTTCAAGTTAACTAATCCAAAAAATTTAAGGTGAGTTTTTTTTTATTTATTTATTCAAGTTTCAAAATTCTCAAGATTTCGGGAACTTTTTCATATTCTAATCCGTTTATATTCTTGTACACGCGAAGGAAATTTAAATGATTAAAGAGAAGATTTATTAAAATAAAGCCTTTTTTCAAGGATCAAGGATACGAAGTTATATATATTTCGTAACAGGTAAAATTTCACTTTCATCACTTTTTATAATAAAAAAACTTCTCTATATGAATTTTCGAAAAAAAACCTAAAGATTTTTTTAAATGGATAGGATTCTAGCTTTAAAGTTCATCGATCATGACTTCGGGCTTTGGCGCCTACCACATCTGGCGGAACATCTCAAGGTTACTCTGGCCCTAATTTTCCACCTTATCTATCAAATTAAACTAAACTTAGATATTTTAAAGCGTCTTTGAGGGATTAAATAACTTCTTTTAAAGGAATTCAAAACGTCGGTAGCAGCACGTGGGTACCGTCGTTTCTCCTTTATTATGTTTATGAGTTCAAAACAAAAGCGAAATTTAAATATGAATAAATTGTTATAATGCAATGTTTAGTTAATGGTGTAAAATACCCCGGAGGAATAGAGAGGCACAAAACGGGAAATTTACGACGGTTTCGGCTCAATGAGCCTTATTAGGTGAACTATTTTCAATGAACTTTAGTCTTGGTTTTTTGACCTACAAATTAAAAACTTTTGGCTGACTTGGGGGGGGGGAGGGACTTAGCCCTCCTGGTTGGTCTAATAGTCCCCTCTCGATGAAGGTCGTTTTTCTCGATTTCCTGATCTAAAATAAACGTCCTAGCGTTTAGCAACCTTTTAAACGGGTTTTCTTTTGATCGATTCTCTGGTCTAAAAATTCCCGTTTATCAGATATTAAGGCGTTTAACGCCCTTCTTAACGAGTTTTAGCTCGGTTTTCGGGTCTAGAAACACCCGTTAATTAGGTTACCGGGGGTTAAACGTCTCTCTTTCCGGGTTTCGGGTCATTTTCCTCGAATTTCTAGTGTAGAAACACCCCGTTTAATCAAGTGTCCGGCGTTAAAATTCTTTCACCTGGTTCAGGTCGTTTTCGTAGATTTTCTGGTGTAGAAACACCCGTTTAATAAAGTGTCCGGGCGTTAAACATCTCTTTTACCGGGTTTCGGGTCTCTTTGTCGATTTTATGGTGTAGAAACACCCATTTAATCAGGTATCCGGGCGTTAAACATCTCTTTTACCGGGTTTCTGGTCATTTTCTAGAAATTTCTGGTGTAGAAACACCCGTTTAATAAAGTGTCCGGGCGTTAAACATCTCTTTTACCGGGTTTCGGGTCTTTCTCGATTTATGGTGTAGAAACACCATTTAATCAGGTCCGGGCGTTAAACATCTCTTTTACCGGGTTTCGGGTCATTTTTCTAGAATTTCTGGTGTAGAAACACCCGTTTAATCAGTTTCCGGGCGTTAAACATCTCTTTTACCGGTTTCGGGTCATTTTTCGAATTTTTGTAAAACACCCGTTTAATCAGGTCCGGGCGTTAAACATCTCTTTTACCGGGTTTTTTGGGTCATTTTCCCTCGAATTTCAGGTGTAGAAACACCCGTTTAATCAAGTCCGGGCGTTAAACATCTCTTTTACCGGTTTCGGGTCATTTTCCTCGAATTTCTGGTGTAGAAACACCCGTTTAATCAATTTTCCGGCGTTAAACATCTCTTTTACGGGTTTCGGGTCATTTTCTCGAATTTCTGGTGTAGAAACACCCGTTTAATCAGTGTCCGGGCGTTAAAATCTCTTTTACCGGGTTTCGGGTCGTTTTCATCGAATTTCTGGTGTAGAAACACCCGTTTAATCAGGTCCGGTTAAACATCTCTTTTACCGGGTTTCGGGTCATTTCCTCGAATTTCTGGTGTAGAACACCGTTTAATCAGTGTCCGGGCGTAAACATCTCTTTTACCGGGTTTCGGGTCATTTTCTCGAATTTCTGGTGTAGAAACACCTTTAATCAGTGTCCGGGCGTTAAACATCTCTTTTACCGGGTTTCGGGCATTTCCTCGAATTTCTGGTGTAAACACCGTTTAATCAAGTGTCCGGGCGTTAAACATCTCTTTTACCGGTTTCGGGTCTTTTTGTCAATTTTTGGTGTAGAAACACCCATTTAATCAGGTATCCGGCGTTAAACATCTCTTTTACCGGTTTCGGGTCATTTTCCTCGGATTTCTGGTGTAGAAACACCCGTTTAATCAGTTGTCCGGGCGTTAAACATCTCTTTTACCGGGTTTCTGGTCATTTCCTCGAATTTCAGGAGTAAACACCCGTTTAATCAGTGTCCGGGCGTTAAACATCTCTTTTACCGGGTTTCGGGTCTTTTCTCGATTTATGGTGTAGAAACACCCATTTAATCAGGTATCCGGGCGTTAAACATCTCTTTTACCGGGTTTCGGGTCATTTCCCTCGAATTTCAGGAGTATAAACACCCGTTTAATCAAGTGTCCGGGCGTTAAACATCTCTTTTACCGGGTTTCGGGTCTCTTTTGTCGATTTTATGGTGTAGAAACACCTTTAATCATTGTCCGGGCGTCGTCTCTTTTACCGGGTTTCGGGTAGTTTTCGACTATTTTCTGGTGTATAAGCACCCATTCAATCAGATTTTCGGGTGTTTTCATCTTTTTGCCGTGTTTTGACATTTTTCACGTCCCCAGTCATTTCCCCTAAGTACACCATCAAATATTAATTTGTGAAGCAGGTTTTTTCGTGTATAAAATAAGGGCAAAAATAAAATTGAATACCGAACGTAATCTGAGTTGTAGGAATCGAAGAGCGTTGAGTTTTAATGCATTAACAGGTTGTACCTTATAAATATTCACGTGTGCACAGGTCCGCAACCTAATAGACTTGTTTGTTTCATGACTTGGGCCGCGGTCAAGATCCATTCCTAAGCCTTAAACCTTGGATCACGTGTCGTTCGAATATCGGGAGCGAAAACGAGTTGATTAGTTTTAAAAAGCGAACGTTAAAAAACCCCGACATTCTACGCTTTCCATTAGCATAATTGACTTATTTTTTAAAAAATATTTCTTTTTTTAAATTAATTAAAAAATTTCCTAAATTTCTTCAAAAATTTTAGAATCTGGACAAATTTTAAGAATACTTTAAATCTAATAAATACCTCATTAAAGTAATTAAAATGTGACAAAACACAAAATAAAATTTTGATTGACAAATTTCTTTTTGGGAGAAAAAAAAAATAATTTTTTAAAATCCTGTTAACATTATTCAAGTCTTAATAGCAAGCCGGCTTTTATAAAAAGGTTCTTTTTTTAATTAGAAATCGAGCAAAAAGTGTCCCTGTCGAAACGGCTCCTGTGGGAACTTACCCACTTATTCCGGGACTAGACTAAAAGGCGGTTTTCGGATGTTTTCGCTACAGATCGTAATTACCTAATTGGATCTGCGCTGTTTTTAAAACTTTTTGCCGTGAAGAGGGCAATGTCAACTTTCGAAACAGTACCATTAAGATTAGAGATAATAGGCGCCTACTTTGACGTTTAATGGGAAACCACTCTCAACCACTACTGCTTACCTAATTTTTTTTTCACGAATTTTTACACTTGTTAATTACTCATTCGAATCACCTTTTTAACGGTGATTTCGTTCAGAAAACCTACTTCAAATAAGTAACATTTCTTGAGGGCTTTTGGAAGTTAGACTCCTGGCTGATCAAAGCCCCAAAAGAGGCGTTTTCCTCGATTTTCCGGATTATATCAAAGCCTCTGACGACTGAGTTTGGGTCGTTTTCTAAATTTTCTCGTGCAGAAACCTGTTTAATCAGGTGCCGGCGTTAAACATCTCTTATACCGGGTTTCGGGTCTTTCCTCGAATTTCTGGTGTACAAACACCCGTTTAATCAAGTGTCCTGGCTTTAAAACATCTCTTTTACCGGGTTTCGGTCTTTTTCCTCGATTTTCTGGTGTAAATACCCGTTTAATCAAGTGTCCGGGTGATAAATCTCTTTTACCGGGTTTCGGGTCGTTTTCCTCGATTTTCTGGTGCATAAATACCCGTTTAATCAAGTCTCCGGGAGTTAAACATCTCTTTTACCGGGTTTCGGGTCATTTTCCTCGAATTCATGTGTAGAAACACCCGTTTAAACAAGTGTCCTGGCTTAAACATCTCTTTTACCGAGTTTCGGTCTTTTCCTCTATTTCTGGTGCATAAACCCGATTAATCAAGTTCCGGGTTAAACATCTCTTTTACCGGGTTTCGGGTCATTTTCCTCGAATTTCATGAGTAGAAACACCCGTTTAAACAAGTGTCCTGGTTAAACATCTCTTTTACCGGGTTCGGTCTTTTTTCTATTTCTGGTGCATAAAACCCGTTTAATCAAGTCTCCGGGAGTTAAACATCTCTTTTACCGGGTTTCGGGTCATTTTCCTCGAATTTCATGTGTGTAAAAACCCCGTTTAAACAAGTGTCCTGGCTTTAAACATCTCTTTTACCGAGTTTCCGGTCTTTTCCTCTATTTTCTGGTGCATAAATACCCGTTTAATCAAGTCTCCGGGGTTTAACATCTCTTTTACCGGGTTCGGGGTCATTTTCCTCGAATTTCATGAGTAGAAAACACCCGTTTAAACAAGTGTCCTGGCTTTAAACATCTCTTTACCGGGATTCCGGTCTTTTTCCTCTATTTCTGGTGCATAAATACCCGTTTAATCAAGTCTCCGGAGTTAAACATCTCTTTTACCGGGTTCGGGTCATTTTCCTCAATTTCTGGTGTAGAAACACCCGTTTAAACAAGTGTCCCTGGCTTTAAACATCTCTTTTACCGGGTTTCCGGTCTTTTTCCTCGATTTTCTGGTGCATAAATACCCGTTAATCAAGTGTCCGGGTGATAAACATCTCTTTTACCGGTTTTCGGGTCGTTTTCCTCGATTTTCTGGTGCAGAAACACCCGTTTAATTAAGTGTCAGGGGGATAAACATCTCTTTTACCGGGTTTCGGTCGTTTTCCTCAAATTTCTGGTGTAGAAAACACCCGTTTAATCAAGTGTCCTGGCTTTAAACATCTTTTACGGGTTTCCGGTCATTTTCCTCGAATTTCTGGTGTACAAACACCCGTTTAATCAAGTGTCCTGGCTTTAAACATCTCTTTTACCGGGTTTCGAGTAGTTTTCCTCGATTTTCTGGTGTGTAGAAACACCCGTTTAATCAAGTGTTCGGGCGTTGAGCATCTCTTTCACCGGGTTTTAGGTCGTTTTTTTTTTCGATTTTCTGGGTGCAGAAACACCGTTTAATCAAGGTCCGGGCGTTAAACATCTCTTTTACCGGGTTTCGGGTCGTTTTCCTCGAATTTCTGGTGTAGAAACACCCGTTTAATCAGGTGTCCGACGTTAAACATCTCTTTTACCGCATTTTGGGTAATTTTCCTTTAAGACGGCGAAAATAGCTCATTTTAGGGGGCGAAAGTGCTGCGACCTCTTGTTTTTGAAACAAAATGCTCGGGCGGTATAATGGCCCTTAAATTGGGTTAAAAGAGCTTTCTGAGGGTCAAAAGATCAAGGAAAACGACGGAAATTTTGGAAAAAAAGGGTGTTTTTTGGGAAAAGGAGGTGAAAAACGCCCTAAAATCCGGAAAAAGGGATTACGACGAAACTATTCATCGGATTTTCGTATGTAATATATTTTTGAAACAGCTCATCAAAGCCTACAAAATGACTAGCGGTTTTTTTTTGGAAAAAATGTTTTAGTCGAAAGTAAGCTTTCCATTTCCCAAAGGAAAACTTTTTCGGAAAAACTGCTCCCAAGACCGTTTGGACATTCCCAAACTAACGAAAACATGCTTTGTAACAATTTTCCGACGATTTTTAGTTCTCAAATGTAGGAAAGGAATTTAGGGGCGAAAGTGCTGCGACTCTTGTTTTGAAACAAAATTCTCGGGCCCTTAAAATTGGGTTAAAAAGAGCTTCTTAGGGTCAAAAGATCAAGGAAAAAGACGGAAATTTTGGCAAAAAAGTGTTTTTTGGGAAAAAGAAGAGAAAAACGCCCTAAAATCCGAGAAAGGGATTACGACGAAACTATTCATCGGTTTTTCTTATGTAATATATTTTTGGAAATAGCTCATCAAAGCCTACAAATGGCTAGCGGCGTATTTGGAAAAAATGTTTTAGTCGAAAAGTAAGCTTTCCATTTTCCAAAGGAAAACTTTTTCGGAAAAACTGCTCCCAAGACCGTTTACATTCCCAAACTATCGAAAAATTACTTTTGTAAAAAATTGTCCGACAATTTTTAGTTCTCAATATAGGAAAGTAATTTTAGGGGCGAAAGTGCTGCGATCTCTTGTTTTTGAAACAAAATGCTCGGGCGGTATAATGGCCCTTAAATTGGGTTAAAAGAGCTTTGAGGGTCAAAAGATCAAGAAAACGACGGAAATTTTGGAAAAAAGGGTTTTTTGGGAAAAAGGAGTGAAAAACGCCCTAAAATCCGGAGAAAGGGATTTCGACGAAACTTTCATCGGATTTTCTTATGTAATATATTTTTGGAAACAGCTCATCAAAGCCTACAAAATGACAGCGGTTTTTTTTGGAAAAAATGTTTTAGTCGAAAAGTAAGCTTTCCATTTTCCAAAGGAAAACTTTTTCGGAAAAACTGCTCCCAAGACCGTTTGGACATTCAAACTACAAAAACTTGCTTTTGTAAAAAATTTCCAAAGATTTTTAGTTCTCAAATATAGGAAAGTAATTTTCGGGGCAAAGTGCTGCGATCTCTTGTTTTGAAACAAAATGCTGGCCTTAATATAGGTTAAAAGAGCTCTGAGGGTCAAAAGATCGAGGAAAACGACGGAAATTTTGCAAAAAAGGTGTTTTTTGGGAAAAAGGAAGTGAAAAGCGCCCTAAAATCCGGAGAAAGGGATTGAAATTAAATCCTGGCTATTGGGCACGCTTTTAGAACTTAGCGTCAAAAAAATTTTTATGAAAGCGAAAAAACTCCATTTATGGGACTTTCCGAAAGGTTTTTTGGCTGAAGCGAGGCGTGTAATATGATCACGCCGAATCGTGTGTGAGATTTAAAGTTAAATAAAATAATAAAAATTTCATCATTTTTTACAGGAAGAAAAAAGGATCGGAATGTATTACGAATTCTCCCGTTGTCCCAGAATTTCGACTTCATGACGGAGAAAAAGGGAGCGGACTCGTGTCCTCGCAGCGTGACGAGGATGCACATCTCGATCTACTTTATCGAAAAGAAAAAAAAGTAAAATAAGACAAATTTCAGCGAAGAGTCAATACTAAATCTGCATTGCAAATGAGCACTAAAGAATCGCCTAGACCAGTGGCAATGATTTTAAAAATAATAAACATGAATATTTATCGCGAAGAAACTGAATTAGCTCCTTTATAAATGGCAATGTACCCCACTATGTACCTTCTTTTTTATGCAACCCAGGCGCCACTTCGTCTAATTATGCAGAACACTGTAGCCTTACATCTCAACGTTATTTATGAACTTACAAAAAAAGAGTAAAATTTATAAAAAAAAATTAATTCTTAATAAAAAAAAAAAGTGGTTTTCCATCTCCATATTTTAATGAAGAAGGTAAATTTTACCTGAAACGGTTGTTTCAAAGAAAACAAGAAAAGAGACAAATAAAACTTTTTAAGTATCCAGAAATTAAACATTAGCCAGAAAACCTGATGAAACGGGTGTTTCTACACCAGAAATTCGAGGGAAATGACCCGAAACCCGGTAAAAGAGTGTTTGACGCCCGGACTTGATTAAACGGGTGTTTAATTCGAGGGAAATGACCCGAAACCCGGTAAAAGAGATGTTTAACGCCCGGACGCTTGATTAAACGGGTGTTTCTACACCAGAAATTCGATGAAAATGACCCGAAACCCGGTAAAAGAGATGTTTAACGCCCGGACGCTTGATTAAACGGGTGTTTAATTCGAGGGAAATGACCCGAAACCCGGTAAAAGAGATGTTTAACGCCCGGACGCTTGATTAAACGGGTGTTCTACACCAGAAATTCGATGAAAATGACCCGAAACCCGGTAAAAGAGATGTTTAAAGAACGGACACTTGATAAACGGGTGTTTCTACACCAGAAATTAGGAAAATGACCCGAAACCGGTAAAGAGATGTTTAAGCCCGGACACTTGATTAAACGGGTTTTCTACACCAGAAATTCGAGGAAAATGACCCGAAACCCGGTAAAAGAGATGTTTAACGCCCGGACTTGATTAAACGGGTTTTCTACACCAGAAATTCGATGAAAATGACCCGAAACCCGGTAAAAGAGATGTTTAAACGCCGGACTTGATTAAACGGGTGTTTCTACACCAGAAATTCGATGAAAATGACCCGAAACCCGGTAAAAGAGATGTTTAACGCCCGGACGCTTGATTAAACGGGTTTTCTACACCAGAAATTCGATGAAAATGACCCGAAACCCGGTAAAAGAGATGTTTAACGCCCGGACGCTTGATTAAACGGGTGTTTCTACACCAGAAATCGATGAAAATGACCCGAAACCGGTAAAAGAGATGTTTAACGCCCGGACACTTGATTAAACTTGTGGAAAATGACCCGAAACCCTGTAAAAGAGACATAAAGAAATCTACAAGAAATTCTATATGAACTTATAAAAAAAAAAGAAGTAAAATTTATTAAAAATTTTAATTCTTAATAGAAAAAAAGCTGTTTTCCATCTCCATTTAATGAAGAAGGTAGTCTGAGTGGTTTTGAGAATTATGTAAATTTTATTGGCTTATAGAAGTTAAACGGTTAAAGAATTAAGGAAATTATGGAAATTTTTGTAAGTTTTGTCCCTGTGCGCAGTACAGAAACCGCAATGGTAGAGCATATTTTATCATCCTAAAAAATTGAAAAATTTTCAGGCTCCCCTAACAAATAAGTCTTTATTGGCCGCCGACGACTAAAAACCATTTAAAAAATAAATCGGTTCCATTTAAAAGACACAAGAAAGTTTAAAGGAGCCAATATTTAAATCATTCTAAATAATGTCCCTTGTATATTTTAGTGGTCGAATATAGAACCTTTTTCGGAATATAGAAATTTTACAATAATATACCGTTCTAATTTAACGCGGTAAATCTCCTAAATATGGACCCGGCCGATAAAATCCGGTGGTTTTTTTAAGGGCATTATATCGATCGTCTTTTTCTTTTTAAGATGCCGCCAAACGCTTGAATTATGTGTTTAATTGGATGATGAAACGAGTATCTCCCATAATATCAAAAATTAGAACTTATGAAAAATGGCTAAGAGAGTGGAAAATCTGCTGAATTTTTTGTGTTAACTTCTTTTTTCTTGAAAAACGAGCGTTTCTTTAAGAAAAGAAGTCAATCTTTTAGACTTTTTGAAGCTCAGATTCTGAAAAGTCGTAATTATTGATGATATTTTATTGTTTTTTAATATTACCGTCGAAAATCTAAATCTGACAACTATATCAAGGTTTCTACTTTAAAAATCACACGCGGTTTGAAAACGTCTTTAATCATTGTCGGATCTAAAATATAATTACAGGAACGTTTTGAATCCTTGTCATTATGATTTAGATTTAAGACCGTCAGGAGCTACCGGGACTTAATTTACCTAATGACGCACCTAGGATGAAAAATATTTTCAAAAAAATATTCTTTGGAATCTTAAATAGGTGTAATTCCCATTATACGAATGATAATTTATGTTTCCGGTTTTCATATAGCCAACATAACTAAGAAAGGAAGATTTATAAAAATTTGGTGAAAATCTGATGAAAATTGCGGCTGTAAAGTTGAAAAAATGGCGGACGGCAGGCACCATAGACAGAAGATCGGTTTCTTCAACGGATTCTAAAAACCCGAGGCGGAGAGTGTCACAATAACGAAGTTAAAAAAGTTTCAATTTTTTTTCTACGGTTTTTGAAAGAATTTATTGTCTGTTTGGCTTTTTTTATGTCTAATTGTTCCGGCTTTGTATTGTCAGGAGCAAACAAGAGGCTTGTTAAGGAGTGCGCACAAGGGGAACTTGCACTTCGCCGTGTAACCACAATTCAAGTTTACCTCAAACGGTTGTTTCTAAGAAAACAAGAAAAGGGACAAAAAAAAATGTTTAAGTATCCAGAAATTAAACATTAGCCAGAAACGAAAAAAAAGGCGGACGGTGAGATGACTGGGTATTGTGGGTAAGGGGATCAAAGGTCAAAGCGGTTCGCTGCGGAAAACAGTTCAAATTCCGGTAAAAAAGAAGTTAAAACACCCAAACTCCTGATGAAACGGGTCTTTCTACACCATAAATTCAAGGAAAATTACCCAAAATGCGGTAAAAGAGATGTTTAACGGTCGGACACCTGATTAAACGGGTGTTTCTACACCATAAAATCGACGAAAACGACCCGAAACCCGGTAAAAGAGATGTTTAACGCCCGGACCTTGATTAAACGGTGTTTCTGCACTAGAAAATCGAAGAAAACGACCTAAAACCCGGTGAAAGAGATGCTCAACGCCCGAACACTTGATTAAACGGGTGTTTCTACACCAGAAATTTGAGGAAAATGACCCGAAACCCGGTAAAAGAGATGTTTATCACCCGGACACTTGATTAAACGGGTGTTTCTACACCATAAATTAATCCTTTTTCAAAGATTTGTAGGACAAAACGCCAGTTTTGGTAATTTTTTTTCGCACAAATAGACCAATAGAAGGTTCTAGAATGGCTTAAGCCCCCCCCCCCCCCCCCAACTGTAATTGAGGAAATCTTATATATTTTTTATGAAGCGAAATTATAGGAAACACAAATTATATTATTTAACTATTTTAATTATTTAAATACAACCGTCTTTTTTTATACTTTCCAAATATGGTTCGTCTCTCCTCTTACGTATGCTTTCGTTATAAAAATTTCAATATCTTAGAACTTGAAAGAATAAAATTTATGATTTTTTAAATTCCGCTAATGGTTAATTGGCGATGTGTTAAAAAAGATAAGATCATCATTAAACCTGATAAGTTTTATAATTTGCTTTTTTGGTTTGAGTCGCCGCCCTGATTTTTTCTTCTTCTCCTCCTCCTTTGTAATAGCCCCAACACGTTATTTTCATTTAATTAATGAAAATTAGCCAATGAGCGGAAGCCGGTTTGAGACCCGCGCCAGTTACGGCTTGTTGAAACTATGAAAAAGAAAGAAAAAACAAGAAGAACTGGTAATTGGAACAAATTTTCCCACGGGGTTCCCCCCTTTCGATTTGTCCCATGACCTGTATCATGTGATTTATCAGCGGAGAGCCACCGTTATCCTACCGGCCACTATTGATGGAGAGACAGTATGTCTTTTGCGCTCGACGTTGTTTTTTCCCATTTAGGAATCTAAGTTGAAACGTGCACTATGGAACATCGTTTATTATAAATCATAATTCATCTTTCCATCATGATTTATCATTTTCACCTTTCTATTTTTAATAAAACGACTTTTTTCAGAAATACAAGCCTGAGGGGACAAAACCTTTGCACTTTTCTCTATAAGGTTGCGTAAATCCATTAAAGAAAAGGCTATCATGAAACCAAAAAAGGACGGAAATTCCCTTTTCAACAAATGAATGCAGAATTGATGACCTTATTGACTTTTCGGACCTTTCAGTATATGGGAGGGGAAGTATAACGGAGGGGGAAGTATAACATAGGGGAAGTATAACTAGGGGGAAGTATAATGGAGGGGGAAGTATAAGGGAACGAAAGTATAAAGGAAGGGGATGTAGTAGGAGGGAAAGTATAAAGGAGAATTTTCCAATTTTTTTTTCGAAAAATTTTCCAGGTTTTTTTTTTGAAAAAATTTTCGAATTCTTTTTTTAGAAAAATTTCTAAGTTTTTTTTTCGAAAAATTTTCTAAGTTTTTTGTCAAAAAAAAAATTTTTTTTCGAATAATTTTCAAAGTTTTTTTCGAAAAATTTTCCGAATTTTCCGAGTTTTTCTTTTTTTTTTTTTTCGAAAAATTGTCTTTTTTTTCGAATAATTTTCTAAGTTTTTTGTCAAAAAAAATTTGTTTTTTCGAATAATTTTCCGGGTTTTTCTTTCTTTTTCTTTTTCTTTCTTTGTTCTTTTTTTCGAAAAATTTTCTAAGTTTTTTTGTCAAAAAAAAAAAATTTTTTTTTCGAATAATTTTCAAAGTTTTTTTTCGAAAAATTTTCCGAATTTTTTATTTATTTTTATTTTATTTATTTTCTATTTACATTTAAAAATTTAAAAAAATTCATCGTAAGCGTCATCAGTTATACACATAGAAACAAAGAACAAAACTACAGTTACAAATTTACAGAAATTTACAAAACTTTTAACTATAAAACTCTTAAATTTACAAACTATTCAACCCAATTATACATTAAAAACTCATTAAAGCTAAAGAAGGCCTCCCCTCAGAACACCGAGAACAAACTTTTTAAACTCCACAACTGGAAGATGTGCCACACTCTTGGAATTCTATTGAAGAAACGGATTCCCCAAAACTCAAAATTTTCCGTCCTCTTGAGGCGTCTGAATGGCTCAGTCAATGCAATTGAATCAGATCTTCTCGTGTTGTATATGCAAAGTGCTGCAGGGTATTTAGGTAGATTTAACTTAATATGCAACAAACATTCCAAAATATACACTGACGGACAGGTGAGAATACCCAAATCTCTAAAGCACGCCCTGCAGTCCTCACGATAGCCAGCACCTGCCAAAACACGAACAGCCCTGCGCTGTATCGCAAACACTTTTTCCAAGTGGACAGAGTGACCCAGACAACAATTCCATAGCGTAATACACTTTGAAACAGTGAGTGAAAAGACATTAAAACGCAGTCGAGATCTAACTCATACTTTAATCGACGGAGAAGGTACGTAACAGAAGAAAGTTTCTTAGCAACCTGTTGACAATGAACCTCGAAAGTCAAGTTATTGTCCAAGAAGACGCCTAGGAATTTAAAAAAATTTGGATTTATAATGTCATTGACAGGACGAGTGGAAATAATCAAATTCTCAGTTTTATTTAAATTAAGCATCATCCTGTTTGAGACACACCAGTCATTAAAAGCGGAGATCGATTCTAAACACAGATTCCTACCGATTCAAGATCTCGACCCTCTACTAAGCAGGAGGTGTCATCAGCGAAAAGACTAAAATTGAAAGACGGAATCGCCACGGCAGATCGTTCACGAAGACGAGAAAAAGAATAGGGCCCAGAACAGAACCTTGGGGTACACCAGTAAGGATTTCTTTAAATTCAGACACTATGCCATCGACGAGTACGCACTGGAGTCTTGAAGATAAATAACTCCCAATAAAAGTGCAGACGTTGTCGTTAAATTTATTTTCCGAGTTTCCCTTTTTTTTTTTTTTTTTTTTTTTTTTTTTTTTCTCGAAAAATTGTCTTTTTTTTCGAAAAATTTTCTTTTTTTCGAAAAATTTTCTAAGTTTTTTTTGTCAAAAAAAATTTGTTTTTGTCAAAAAAAATTTGTTTTTTTCGAATAATTTCCGGGTTTTTCTTTTTTTTTTTTTTTTTTTTTCGAAAAATTGTCTTTTTTTCGAAAAATTTTCTAAGTTTTTTTGTCAAAAAAATTTTTTTTTTTTCGAATAATTTTCCGGGTTTTTCTTTCTTTTTCTTTTTTTTTTGTTCTTTTTTTCGAAAAATTTTCTAAGTTTTTTGACAAAAAAAAATTTTTTTTTTTTCGAATAATTTTCTAAGTTTTTGTCAAAAAAAAATTTTATTTTTTCGAATAATTTCAAGTTTTTTTTCGAAAAATTTTCCGAATTTTCCGAGTTTTTCTTTTTTTTTTTTTTTTTTTCGAAAAATTGTCTTTTTTTTCGAATAATTTTCTAAGTTTTTTTGTCAAAAAAAATTTGTTTTTTTCGAATAATTTTCCGGGTTTTTCTTTCTTTTTCTTTTCTTTCTTTGTTCTTTTTTTCGAAAAATTTTCTAAGTTTTTTTGTCAAAAAAAATTTTTTTTTCGAATAATTTTCAAAGTTTTTTTCGAAAAATTTTCCGAATTTTCCGAGTTTCCTTTTTTTTTTTTTTTTTTTTTTTTTTTTTTCGAAAAATTGTCTTTTTTTTTCGAAAAATTTTCTTTTTTTTCGAAAATTTTCTAAGTTTTTTTTGTCAAAAAAATTTGTTTTTGTCAAAAAAATTGTTTTTTCGAATAATTTTCCGGGTTTTTCTTTCTTTTTCTTTTTTTTTTTTTTGTTCTTTTTTTCGAAAAATTTCTAAGTTAAAAATTTCATAGAATCAAAGTTTTATTTTTATGCGCCCTATTTATTAATTTAAAATTTTTTTATGTACACCCCTTTAAAATATCTGTGTAATTGAGTATGTTGTTTAATGTTTATAGTAGTATATATGTAAGAATGAAACATCTGTTTAATTCTTCCTCATACACAAAATATGTTTCGGCTTGTAATGTCATAAATTTTGGTTTCTTGTTAAATACATGACACTAAATTATGTTAAAAGGTCTTTAATTCTTATAAAACCAAAATTTAAAGATCTTTTCATTGAAAGTCGGAACAAAATATCACAAAAAAAAATTCTCGGGAAACAACACGAATTGAAATTGAAATTGAAATTCAAGAATGAAAATCAAAATTCAAGAATCAAATGAAATTCAAGAATCAAAATCAAAATTCAACAAGGAAAATTCCCTGCTCAAGATTTCGAGACAAATCCATTGGTGAGGGATGACTCTTCTGTATGGTCAAGATTATTATTATTATTCATTACTTAATTGATATTATTATTACTGTATTGGGCCTAATATGGTCATTTTATTATATCGTCTTATATGGCTGAAGTATACTATCTTACAAGAAGATTTGCTTGGAGATAGGGATTATTATTATCATTATCATTATTTATTATACTACGATCAAGACTGAAGACATCCTATCAACACATTGGAATAGAACTGAGGAAAATTGATGAAACTTAATGGAAAATATTTGGATTGGAAAATTATTGATTATCGATTTGTCATTGGAAAATTATTGAAGAAAGAAGAAAGGAAGTTTTTTTTATTCAATTATTCCTTCGAAATAATTGTCTCCAAAGCGGGGGATGTAAGAATGAAACATCTGTTTTAATTCTTCCTCATACACAAAATGTTCGGCTTGTAATGTCATAAATTTTGGTTTCTTGTTAAATACATGACACTAAATTATGTTAAAAAGGTCTTAATTCTTATATATATTTGTGTTATAATGACTGTGTTAATTGGCTGTGAATTAGCTGTAAACATTGATGAATAAATAATAATAATAATAAGTGTCGAGGTAAAAATAATGGCTCTTTGGCCTAGGATGTGCCTCTCGTAATGGGTCTCAAATTTTTTTTTCGATTAATTTTCAAAGTTTTTTTCGAAAAATTTTCCGAATTTTCCGAGTTTTCCTTTTTTTTTTTTTTTCGAAAAATTGTCTTTTTTTTCGAAAAATTTTCTAAGTTTTTTTTGTCAAAAAAAATTTTTTTTTTCGAATAATTTTCCGGGTTTTTCTTTCTTTTTTTTTTTTTTTTGTTCTTTTTTTCGAAAAATTTTCTAAGTTTTTTGACAAAAAAAAATTTTTTTTTTCGAATAATTTTCAAAGTTTTTTCGAAAAATTTTCCGAATTTTTCGAGTTTTCCTTTTTTTTTTCGAAAAATTTTCTTTCTTTTCGAAAAATTTTCTAAGTTTTTTTGTCAAAAAAAATTTGTTTTTGTCAAAAAAATTTGTTTTTTTCGAATAATTTTCCGGGTTTTTCTTTCTTTTTCTTTTTTTTTTTTTGTTCTTTTTTTCGAAAATTTTTCCAAGTGTCGAGGTAAAAATAATGGGCTCTTGGCCTAGGGATGTGCCTCTCGTAATGGGTAGAAGTATGAAATTTCTCCCTACTAAAAAAATTAATAATTAAAAAGTTGCAATTTTTTTACACCAAAAATTCTTAAAAAATATAAGGAGTAATTGGTGAAAATTTGGTGAAAATCGGATTAACGGTTCGGCCGCAGCAAATTTTTTAAAATTTCAAACAGACTTATCTCCGCCATTTTTTCGAAATTCAAAAATCGCCCTCGTTACATTCTTCTTCACCGGCTAAAGAAATTTTGGTGAAAATTTGGTGAAATAGGATGAAATTGTGGCCGTAAAGTGTTCCGGAAAAAAATGCTACGGCCGGCCGGCACCACAGACAAAGTTGAGATCGGTAAAGATCAATATTCGATTTGACCCTCCGGGGTCTGGAAGATCCTTCCCCAAAAACCCGACGTCGAGGGTATCGCAAAAAGGACGGAAATTCCCTTTTCAACAAATGAATGCAGAAATTGATGACCTTATTGACTTTTCGGACCTTTCCGAAGATAATGGATTCTGGAACCCCCCGTTGAAATATGAATACAAATTCACAATGAAGAATAATGGAAAGTTTAATCTACATTGGCAACCGGATAAATTAAACGAACGAACCCATTTTTCTAACGCATTTTTAAAATTAAAGAACATAAATCATATTTCCCTTGGTGAATAAAAAATGAAGGTTAGAAAAAGAAGTTTATAAGGAATACGTTTTCCCTTTGCTATTATGCCATCGGGTAAAATAATGTCTCGGGATTCCAGAGCACATGAGGAACGTGAAGATACCTCAGCCGGGATGAAGTTGGGTAAAGAATGCGACACCGACGAGCTCCTCCCAGCGCGAAAGAAAACGAATGGCTCCTCTCCATTTGAGGGAAAAGGTAATCCATGCGGCTTCACTTTCATATATCGCGTTCACTAATAGAAACCTCACTATGGACAAAACAAGGCCGGTTAATTACTGAAAAAAAGGGAAAGAGAGGGCTTTAATCGACGATTGAGTAAGAGATCACGTTGCATCAATTTTTATTTTTTTACCTTGAAAGCCAATTAGGTAAATTATAATTTTTTGTATTCGACCCACTCTTTTTTACAAAATCCTACTCGCTTCTTTTAGTTAGCGTGGGATAAGTCGCTCAACTTAAGTGAGAGTAAAGAAGGGAAAAAATTCAAGGACAATCTTTTTAAATTTTATCAAAATAAAACTTCCGGCAAGACACTCCCCTTTAAGATGATATCACACTCTCTATCTTAAAAGGAACCATATTTTATTACGTTGAAATTTTAATTTTGCTAAAAATATCCAAGATTTATTGTTATTCGTAGGAATTGAAAATTTGAATTGCTATACTATCCGGAAAGACCTAAACGTCATGCAGGCCACCTGTTGCGTTCATAAGGGGCTCGATGAGAAACCCTAAGGAATCCCTTCAATTTCTCTTTTTTTGGCCTTTTGAATCCTTGTTTAGTATGGGGTGTAAAAAACATCCCAGTTTTTTATATTCCCCAAAAACGTTGAAAACAACTCCTACTTTTCTAAAAATTCATTCGGTGGCTCTCTTATACTTCCCCTCCTTTATACTTCCCCCTCCGGTGTACTTCCCCTCCTTTATACTTCTCCCTCCTATATTTTTACTTCTCTTTATGGAAGTTTTCATAGGAAGCTCTTCAAACAAGTACATTTATTTACTTTTCACCTAAATCTCAACCTTAGTTTCTTCAAAAAGCAGCCTTGTCGCATCATCAAGAAAAACGACCAAAAACCCGTAAAATAGGGGTCAAAAAAGAGGAAAAGGGTTCTTTTAGAACAAAAATACGATGGCCAAAAATAAATTGAGGAGAGCGCAATGAAATGTAGTAAAAGAACTTGTTGAAGAGCTTCCTATGAAAACTTTCTTAAAGAGAAGTAAAAATATTGGAGGGTGAAGTATAACAGAGGGGGAATTAAAGGAGAGAAAGTACAAATCAATTGAAGTATAAGGGAGAAGGAAGTACAAAGGACGGGAAGTATAACGAGGGGGAAGCATAAAGGAGGGAAGTTTTTATTTTTTTCAAAAAATTATCCGATTTTTTTTCGAACAATTTTTCAAGTTGTTTTTTGTTTTCTTTTTTAATTTTCCGATTTTTTTTTTCCGAAAAATTAGTAGTTTTTTTTTTTCTTAGTTTAAAAACTTAGCTTTTTTTTCCGAAAAAAATGTTTAATTCTTTTTTTTTCAAAAATTTTTTTAAGTATCAAGGTAGAAATAATGGGATTTTCGCCCAAGGAGTCCCTCTCGTAACGGGTGGACGTATGAAATTTCTCCCTACTAAAATGAAAATGAATGTGGAAAATTGATTTTTAATTTTTTTTTTTTTTTTTTTTTTTTTTTTTTTTTTTTTTTTTTTTTTGGTAGAGAGAAATTTTTACTCCTACCCATAACGAGAGGCACATGCGCAGGGCAAAGAGCCTATTATTTCTACCTTGACACTTGGAAAAATTTTCGAAAAAAAACTTGGGAAAGTTGACAAAAAAAAATTTCCCCCACCCTTATACTTCTCCTTCCTTATACTTCCCCTTCCTTATACTTCTCCTACATAATACTTCCCCCTCCTGATAATTTCCCTCCCTTCGTTATACTTTCGCTCCCTTATACTTCCCCCTCCGTTATACTTCCCCTCCCATATACTTCCTCCTCCTTATACTTTCCCTCCCTTATACTTCCCTCCCACATACTTCCCCTCCTTTATACTTTCCCTCCCTTATGCTTCCCCTCCCATATACTTCCCCCTCCTTTATACTTTCCCTCCCTTATACTTCCCCTCCCATATACTTTCCCTTCTTTATACTTTCCCTCCCATATACTTCCCCCTTCTTTATACTTTCCCTCCCATATACTTCCCCCTCCTTTATACTTTCCCTCCCTTATACTTCCCCTCCCATATACTTTCCCTCCCTTATACTTCCCCTCCCATATACTTTCCCCTTCTTTATACTTTCCCTCCCTTATACTTCCTCCTCCTTTATACTTTCCCTCCCTTAAACTTCCTCTCCATATACTTTCCCCTTCTTTATACTTTCCCTCCCTTATATTTCCCCCTCCTATTGTTACTTCTCTTTTAGAACGTTTTGTCGGAAGCTCTTCAAACCAGTACTTTTTTTTAAGCTTCGAAAAATCACAGGTAGGAAATTTGGCAAGAAACCAATAACTTCTTGTTTAAAAAAAGGGTTTAATTAAAACAGTCCCTGATAGTATTAGAAGACCTGATAAGCGATCTGGCATTTTGAAAAAAAAAATATGTTATCGTTTTGATTGAACTTTTTTTATTCCGATTCTAATTTGCAAGCCAAACAAAGAATTGATTTGGATCGTTCTTAATCTTCAATCTGGAAACCCAATTGTTATTTATGCTAATTTCGAAATTCGAATTAATTAGTAAACCATTGAAAACAATTTAGTTTTCTCTCTTTACTTGAAAAAGTTGTGAATAAATTTTTTTTCTTAAACAGGATAATAATAAAACTCTGTGGATATAACAGGCTTGAAATGAGTTTCCGATAGGCCGGTGCAAGGGTCAGGGTGGGGACCGACGCGATATTTATTATTATTAGTCAATCTATAGTCGCCCTCATCTCCATCCACGAAGTTACGACTCTATGAAGAAATACAAGCGGCTTCGGAACCACCTGACGTTTATCGCGGGGAAGGGTTGCGCCGCCGATAACCTTTATGGACCCACCCTTTGAATACTGATGATTCGCATTTTTCCTCTTCAACTTTTTTACACAACACTGTTTTTAATTCAAATTCACTTCATTTTACTCAAAGCACGGAAAAGAGGGAAAAAACACGTTTTTTTCAAGATGGAAAAAAAGTTCTTTTCACTCATGTGTTAATGAAATGGAGTTATTTACGATTCTCTGGTCGTAAAATGCGATATTTCGTATTCCTCTACTTTTTTCAAGACTGGAATGTTAGAAATAAAAAATGTTTAAATAATTCTACGAATTTATTGAATTTTCGAATCTTCTTTGGGCCATTTTTTTTAAACGTCGAATTCTGTGATTTTTATCCATAAAAATAAAATATCGTTTAGGGTTTGACTTGAGCCTAAATAATTGAGGATATTCGATATTCCGTTTGGGTGAATTAATTTTAGAAGTTTCTTCTTTACATTTTATTTTTTCGCCTTTAGGTTTTGAGACTTTCTTCTCGGCATCGATTTTCGGTTTGGAATCCGGGCACGTTTTTTCGGAAACGATCTTACCGCTGTTGGCGTTTATGTCGAGCTTGAGAGAAAGGTTTGAATGATCGACTTCTTTCCTGTCGAGAAATCCGAGAATGGCACGGTAAACGTCTTTTAAACGATAGTCGAATACGTCCGGCGATAACTCAAAATCGACTTGGGATTTGACGCCTTTTTAGTTTCTTCCGTTCTGTGGTCGCTGCCATCGCAGAGAAAACCTAAAAAAATTAAATAAAGAACAAAAAAATTGACAACATACAATGAAAGAATAAACAGAATGTCCCAACTTTAAGCAAAACTAAAAACATTTTTGAATTATGGGCAAAAATAAGCATCTGTTTGTGTGAAAAAGTGAAAAGGTCCCCAAAATCCTGGGTCAAAATTTGTGTTTTATTTTTACAAAAGTTATGGTTTTTCCCTTGGATTGCATAATAATTTTGTTTTTTTGCTGAAAGTTTTTTTTTCTTCGAGAGAAGACACTCTGAACGTGAAAGTCGATCAAAAAAAAATGATGGACGACGTGTAATGTTTATTTAATCGATACCACATATCCAGAACGTCGTTTCGCCTTTTTTATGTACGCCTCGGAGGCTTTGTAATTTAATTACAAAAAGATCTTCCACTTCTGCCCCCGTTTTCCTCTCCAATTAATCTGCCAAGAACGTGTCCCTAGAGCGCCTTTCGTTATGCGACCGGAGGCGTCATTTCCATTTTAAGTTAAAAGAAATAGAAAAAAAAATGAATTATATCAAAGTTGATTAAAACGAAAAATGATTTCTTATTTTAAAGCTACCGTCCGACAACAGAAGTGACGAATGGAAATTACTCGTAAGTTAAACTTTGGTGCCCAAAAGGGTCGAAATAAAAGGCGTCTTGAGTAAAATTGAATTAAAAACCCGTTTCGCGTATCTAGAACTGTTAAAATATTCATTGGATTGTAACTGGATGATAATATCTTAGTCCCTGCCTTTTAATTAAATCACTGAAAGGGAAAAAAACTGAAATCTATCTGCATGAAGTTAACGAAAATTTTAAAAAAATCTTTAAAAACATCTTTTTAGAAAAATTTACGATTAAAAAATCCTGCTAACAAAGATTTAAGCTCAGTTGCTAATCAGGACGCGTTATTGAACGTCAGTGTCCTTGACAAGAGATCAACCTCGCTATATTAAACCATAGCGTCCTTGACAAGCGATTAACTAAGCTATATTAAACCATAGTGTCCATGACGAAGGATTACACACGCTCTATTGAACCTTAGTGTCCTTTGAAAAGCGATTAACTACGCTATATTGAACCATAGTGTCCTTGACAAGCGATTAACCTCGCTATATTAATCCATAGTTTCATTGGCGAGCCATTATCTACGCTATATTAAACCATAGCGTCCTCGATGACCTATTAACTACGCTATAATAAACCATAGCGTCATTGACTAGCCATTATCTACGCTATATTGCACCATAGAGTCCATTGAAAAGCGATTAACTACGCTATATTGCACCATAGAGTCCATTGACAAGCGATTAACTACGCTATATAAACCATAGTGTCCATGACGAAGGATTACACACGCTCTATTGAACCATAGTGTCCTTGACAAGTGATTAACCTCGCTATATCAAACTATAGCGTCCTCGATGAGCAATTAACTAAGCTATATTAAACCATTGCGTCCTTTGAAAAGCGATTAACTACGCTATATTGCAGCATAGTGTCCTTGACAAGCGATAAACCTCGCTACATTAATCCATAGTGTCGTTGACGAGCCATTATCTACGCTATATTGCACCATAGAGTCCTTTGACAAGCGATTAACTACGCTATATTAAACCATAGTGACCTTGACGAAGGATTACACACGCTCTATTGAACCATAGCGTCCTTGACTAGTGATTAACCTCGCTATATCAAACCATAGCGTCCTCGATGAGCTAATAACTACGCTATCCTCGCTATATTAAACCATAGCGTCCTCGATGACCAATTAACTACGCTATATTGAACCATAGTGTCCTTGACAAGCGATTAACCTCGCTATATTAATCCATAGTTCATTGGCGAGCCATTATCTACGCTATTTTAAACCATAGCGTCCTCGATGACCAATTAACTACGCTATATTAAACCATAGCGTCCTCGATGACCAATTAACTACGCTATATTAAACCATAGCGTCATTGACGAGCCATTATCTACGCTATATTGCACCATAGAGTCCATTGACAAGCGATTAACTACGCTATATTAAACCATAGTGTCCATGACGAAGGATTACACACGCTCTATTGAACCATAGTGTCCTTGACATGTGATTAACCTCGCTATATCAAACCATAGCGTCCTCGATGAGCAATTAACGAAGCTATATTAAACCATTGCGTCCTTTTAAAGCGATTAACTACGCTATATTGAAGCATAGTGTCCTTGACAAGCGATAAACTCGCTACATTAATCCATAGTCTCGTTGACGAGCCATTATCTACGCTATATTGCACCATAGAGTCCTTTGACAAGCGATTAACTACGCTATATTAAACCATAGTGACCTTGACGAAGGATTACACACGCTCTATTGAACCATAGCGTCCTTGACTAGTGATTAACCTCGCTATATCAAACCATAGCGTCCTCGATGAGCTAATAACTACGCTATCCTCGCTATATTAAACCATTGCGTCCTTTGAAAAGCGATTAACTACGCTATATTGAACCATAGTGTCCTTGACGATCTATTAACTACGCTATATTGAACCATAGCGTCCTTGAAAAGCGATTAACTACGCTATATTAAACCATAGTGTCCTTGACAAGCGATTAACCTCGCTATATTAACCATAGTGTCCTTGACAAGCGATTAACCTCGCTATATTAAACCATAGTGTCCTTGACAAGCGATTAACTCGCTATATTAAACCATAGTGTCATTGACGAGCCATTATCTACGCTATCCTCGCTATATCAAACCATAGCGTCCTTTGACAAGCGATTAGCTACGCTATATTGAACCATAGTGTCCTTGACAAGCGATAAACCTCGCTACATTAATCCATAGTGTCGTTGACAAGCGATTAACTACTCTATATTGAACCATAGCGTCCTTTGCAAGCAGTTATGAGGTCCTCGGTTCCTTCTCTAGTCTGGGAAAATTTTTTTGTTCTTCAGAATGAAATCTTGGATGCTTCTTAAACTATTTTAAGTCATTTGTACACCAGTAAAAATAATAATAATCCTTTAAGGATAGATTTAAAAAGAAAATCCTGGTAGCCAAGAAGATTAACATAGAACACCCACTGTCTTCTCAAACGAGAACCATAAATAAATCAACTTTTCGAACAGATAATTATGTAATTGTGTGTACCTACTTAAAAAAATTAATTATGTTTACCTTAAGGGCGATTCTACAGGTCCGAGATAAAGATATCTTTGTCAGGCGGATGTGAGTGGGAAGCGGCTCACCTATAAACAAATACCGTCTATAAACAATGGTGGACACATTTACAGCTGCGCGCTTTATGGTTTGATTATTTACATACAACAATTTAAAATCTTAACTAATTAAAAGCCTAAACTCCGTTTTGAGAAGACCACCCCGGATTCAGCCCGGAGCAACGTTTCATTTATCAAAATAAGAACCCAAAGGAAAATTAAGTTATTAAAATTTTATTACGTCATACCTACAGGAGCGTTAATTAAATACTAAACCATTGAATATTTACATAATGTCAAATCAGAAACACCTAACACGTGTTTGATAGTTTTAAAATGGAAGAAGAAAACCATCAATTTGACTTGTAAGCTTGAAATATTCACTTTTCATTATATTTTTTTAAGAATACCTGATAGATGTACAAAGTATGTAAAAATGACAGACGAAAATTATTTGGAAGCTATCGACTGGTTGAATGGATGTGTTGATCTTTGTGATGAAGTTGAAGAAAAGGATGTCTACGCGCTTAAAATGATGATGAATATGAAGAAGTTGTGGTCTGATTTTTTTGAGAGGTCGAAACTTGATCTACAGAGACTAAATGAGGCGGAAAACGAATTTTCGAAGATGTTCGATGAACTTACATCAATGACTTTGTGGGCGAAAGTATTGAATGGAAATTTTTCTCTGGGAAAACCTAAAATATCCAGGGATCTTCAGCGTTGGGATCGAACCCACGACCTTTGTACCAGAAAAGCAAAGAGCGCCTCAACTCCCTCGGCCACATTAAAAGCCAGTATCTCTAATCTATTTTTTTGCAGTTTAAAACAGAAGAACCAAAAAATATGTACAGATTTTCAATTTACATTCAAATCGCGGCTTTAATATCTGTCATTCTGCTCATTTTCCTAATCGCTTTATTCATTTATGTATGGTTCAAAAAGACTGAAAAAATGAAAACGGTGTATGCAAAATTTTTCGATAAAAGTAGTAGATCCGAGGAATCTGTTTATTTCTTCCTATTTCTTTGAACTGCGCGGCAATTTGACCAGAATAAGCGTTCTCGCACAATCTAAAAAATAATAGTTCACCTGATGGGGCTTATTAAGCTGAAACCGGTCGTGAAATATTCCCGTTTATTTTTTCTCAGTTCCTCAGGTCTATTATTAGGTGTAAAAAATGAAACTCGGCTAAAATCTACAAAATTCAAATTTACCCTGTGGCTGAGTTTCATTTTGTACACCTAATAAATAAAAATTGTAGGAAATTTAATTTTCTATAAATTTGTACTTAATTATTTTTTCTAGGATGCACCATTTTCGGAAAATAATTTTTTTTAAAATAAATTTATCTTGAAAACAGTGCGTCCTAGAGAAAAAATGAATAGAATAAAAATTAAAGAGAATTAAATTTCCAACAGATTTTATTCAGTGCATTTTTTCAATATCTGTAACGGTTTACGATTTACAAGCCTTTAAAAGTTAACCTTCTTATGGTTATACTTCAATAACCTTCTTATACGGAGAAGTCAACTTCTGATGGACTTTAACGCCTAAAATGTTCAAAATTTTGAAAAAATGAACTACTAAAATCTACAAAATTCAAATTTACCCTGTGGCTGAGTTTCATTTTGTACACCTAATATCAGCAAAATGATGTAACCTTTTTTTTAAAAAAGATTATTTTTTAGATGTAGCTGTGAATGCTGTTCTGTTGGCCTTCAGTGTACTTGTTCTGCAAGAAGTCAAAAATGGAAGACATGTCCTTATTGTTCTTCAGGTTCTTCAGGATAAAAAGCTTTTCTCAGCAAATAAACTATTTTTTGGATAAGATGTAGGTGTTGGAAAGAACACCTTGGTTGTCTTATAAAGGGTATAGAAAGGGTCCCCAAAAGATTAGTGGTCGACCGTGTAGGAAAGAGGCTATTAGCGCAGAAATCGTGGAGTCTAATTGCCCCACGTGGTTCTAGCACGTGTTAATTACAAAGGTGGTGGCACTTACGGCCAATATGCTAATGGGGTCGTGACTGAGCCGGAGGGATTTGTAGTCCCCGAGTCAATCCGAATAGATATCAATCTACCTACTCATTTGTACATTCGTGCAATGGCTCTTTTTTAATAAAAACATTCTTTAGGTGATAAATTCAAACGCCTTTAATTAATATGTGGGACGCGTGGTATACGCAATTCAACACGTGTATAGACCAGCGGTCAGCATAATAAATAGCCCTCAGGAATTATTCACCTAAATGAAAGTGCTGCACATCCGATTTCGAAAGTGGGCGTTATATTTCAGATCTTTTTCTTAAGCTTTATAAGGTCTTAATAGCAGTTAGCACGAAAACAAGAAGGTCGCCGGATGCACGAAAGAACCTTTTCAGATTCGATGTTAATAAACGACCAATGGTCTTATATGGAGATCCTTTTACAACGATAGCCACTAATATGTCTATTTAAGTCCAGGCTTCAAGCAGAAAACATTTTTCAAAAAAATAAAGTCTTGTTTTCATTAGTCTCACACTTGGAGATTTTTCCATTTTAAGAATCCCATGAAACCCAACAACTATATTAAAATTGCTTTCCATATTACGAAAGATAAACTATTAAACTTTTATATTTCTCCAAAAAATCATAAAATGAGTAGGTGAACAGGAAGTGGTAATGGAATGCTTCTTATTTTTCGAGTTTGAAAGCTATTAGTTAGACATTTTTAATGGAACTGCCACCGCATTTAAATCATACAAGGATATTTTATTTGTGAAAGAATTTAAGAGTAACAAAAAGGCTGCGGGGGATCAGAAGCCATTTGACGGAACATCATAAACGGTTTTAAAATGGACGGCTATCGGCTATCTTATCGACCACTGAGGGAGCACTATTGGAAACTTCTGTTTGTCGTGCCCGCGTCGAGTAATGGGAGTCATTTGTTTTTTCACCTTCTCTTTCTCGTGTGTTTTTCGTTTTTTTCTTTCCACTCGGGGAGGACCTTGCAAGTAGCTTGGGTCAGGACGATAAGGTAAAGTAAAAGGTGCAAGTAAGGGGAGAACAGGGAAAAGCCATTTGGGAAGTGAGGGAGCTCTCTCGGCCCCGAAGACCGAAATGGTAAGCCACCGATGTCTGTCCGCTACATTCTTCGACTACAATGTCCATGCACGTTTTACGCGAGAAAATTTAACTTCTCTTTACCAAACAAAGGGGATTTTGCAAAACACACGGGGGGTCAAGTTAAATCATTGAATTATCTAGTCCCTAAGAAGATTCATTCAATGGCAAAAAAGAAACCTAGGAAATGTAAACTCTCACTTCTTGCCCTCGGAAATCTTGGCCTTCATTGGGACTCTACGAAGACGTTGATGAACTCTAACCTGACAAATGGGCGGTCGTCGATGTTTAACTAACCTAACCATGTTTAGCTAACCTAACCTATTTAACCAAAATTAGATTAGGTTATTCAGGTGTGCACTCCGACCGCTAATGGATCTATTATGCGCCCTTGTTTCCGGATCAGAGCTCCCCTTCAAGCTCTTGATTACCCTCCAGAGGCTGGACAGGGGTCTCCTGTAGTTCGATGGACTGGGTTTCTCTTCCGCTATGTCCATGAACCTCAGCCGTACTTTCGCAATAACAGATGACGTGCTCCGCCGTCTCCTCCTCCAAACAGAAGCGGCAGGTGCCTCTGTCACTCCCAACCTTTGAAGGTGCTTACGGAGTCTGCAGTGACCGGTCAGCACCCCACCTTAATGCGGACTTCGGTTCTGCCCTGCCAAAGCAGGTCTGCAGTAAATCCATGCCTTGGTCCAGTAATGAATTCGCATGCCTTTGACCTCGAGCTTTATACCATCTCGTCAAAGTAGCAGAGAGAGTTTGCCTTCTAAGCTCCTCACTCTTCACACTCCTAAAAATGTTACAGTAGGGCTCAGGGCCAGTGGGGGTCATTTCTGACCCCTTGTTTCAACCTAACCATCCCTGAGAAGATTCATTCAATAGAAATAAGAAACCCAGGTGATCTGAGGCGCTCCGGGTACGAAGGGCGAACTCAACAAAACGTAGTGTCGAGATATTCGCATTCTCAACATAAAAATTATATGGGTGTATTCACCAAGAGGTCTAGAATCTGAAAATGAAAAAAAACTGGAAGACACTTCCCCAAAAATCTGACGTCGAGGGTATCACAATAACTTGTTTAAGGAAGTTAAAAAAATTTGTCCGGTGTTGAGTTCGCCCTTCGTACCCGGAGCGCCTCATTTGAACCCTCACTTCTTGCGAGGCCCTCGGAAATCTTGTCCTTCATTCAAGATTGGGACTCTCCGAAGACGTTGATGAACTCTTACCCCACAGAAGAGCGGTCGTCGATGTTTAACTAACCTAACCATGTTTAGCTAACCTAACCTACTTAACCTAACCATCCCTGAGAAGATTCATTCAATAACAAAAAGAAACCCAGGTGATTTGATCTCTCACTTCTTGCGAGGCCCTCGGCAATCTTGGCCTTCAATCAAGATTGGGACTCTCCGAAGACGTTGATCAAAAGGACTGTCGTCGAATTTTAAACTAACCTAACCATGTTTAGCTAACCTAACCATCCCTGAGAAGATTCATTCAATAGCAAAAAGAAACCCAGGTGATTTGAACTCTCACTTCTTGCGAGGCCCTCGGAAATCTTGGCCGTCATTCAAGATTGAGACTCTCCGAAGACGTTGATCAAAAGGACTGTCGTCGAATTTTAAACTAACCTAACCATGTTTAGCTAACCTAACCATCCCTGAGAAGATTCATTCAATAGCAAAAAGAAACCCAGGTGATTTGAACCCTCACTTCTTGCGAGGCCCTCGGAAATCTTGGCCGTCATTCAAGATTGGGACTCTCCGAAGACGTTGATCAAAAGGACTGTCGTCGAATTTTAAACTAACCTAACCATGTTTAGCTAACCTAACCATCCCTGAGAAGATTCATTCAATAGCAAAAAGAAACCCAGGTGATTTGAACTCTCACTTCTTGCGAGGCCCTCGGAAATCTTGGCCTTCAATCAAGATTGGGACTCTCCGAAGACGTAGATGAACCCGACAAAAGGGCTGTTGTCGATGTATAACTAACCTAACCAGGTTTAGCTAACCTAACCATCCCTGAGAAGATTCACTCAATAGCAAAAAGAAACCCAGGTGATTTGAACCCTCACTTTTTGCGAGGCCCTCGGAAATCTTGGCCTTCATTCAAGATTGTGACTCTCCGAAGACGTTGATGAACTCTAACCCGATTGAAAGACAAAAAGGGCGGTCGTCGTTGTTTACGCTCGTTTTATGCTCGCGGCCGTTAAAAACGTCGCAACGCGTCCCACCCCGCATTTTACATTCGCCCGTAAATCAACTCCGTCTATGAATCATGAATGAATCGAAGTTACGATGTCGGTCGCCGGCCTCGACTCCGGTCCTCCATCGGGTCCTTTTCACGAAGCCTTTCAGACTTCTTTATCGTCGTCACTCTTGAGAAAACAGAGCCCGAAACCGCTTCTAAAAGCATATTTTGTGCTCCGTAAATTTATCGACTCTAAAATCCTCGATGCTTATAAGTATCAATTCCATCTCGTATACTTCAACAATAGTTTTATGATTCAATAAAAAATTTAAATGATAGTACTTAAAGTTCGAAAAGGTCACTTTAAACTTTTAGACTTCAAAACTTTTATTATTAAAGAAATATTAATTATTAATTGCGTAATTTTTAGAAGTTCATAAATACGTAGACAGTTTTTCTATTACATCAAAACTATTTATCGTCTAGGGTTTATTTTACGTCTCTTTCAACTCCGCAGCCTAAAAAGGAATAAAAGAATTTTTTTTCTAACTCAAAAATATAACGAAATATTACGTAAAAACGTTCACACAAAAAATTACAGACTAATTTTTATATGGATTCTTAATGATGACGTAACTTTTGCGTCATTTTGAGGTTTCAGAACAGCATCTTCTAGCTAAATCGACATTGTTTTACCCTATTCGGATAAACGGGGTCGCGGTTTTGCGAATTCGGACAAATCGCGAAATTCCCTGCGCCAATAATTAAATAAATCTCCTTCCCGGAACTAAGTGACTGATTTCCTTTATTTTTATGGATAAAATGTTAACTAGGTGATAATAAATAATTCATTTTCTTTGCCAAAAGAACACTTAGATATAATGAGATCTCGTTATAAATTTGCATATCGATTCAACTCCCTTCTTTTACGTTCAATCAGAAAATAGATCTGACTTATTGTCCAGAAAATAAAAAATTGTGTTCTAAATGACAAAAAAGGGTTTCTTTGTCAATTTTTTATTCAAGATGTCAAATTTTGCGTGGGGGATCTACTTCAAGTGTTGTACAAGCACTTATTTACAATGGATTTCATAAAACAGGTTGAAAAATGGAAAATGCCGGAACTATTTTATAATGTTTGTCTGAAATAATGGATTATTTTTAGATGTAAAAGAAAATACTTGTTTGAAGAGCTTCCAACGAAAACTTCCTTAAAGAGAAGTAACAATTATTTAGGAGGGGAAGTAAAACGGAGGGGAAGTATAAGGGGCGGGAAGTATAAGGGAGGGGAAGTATAAGGAAGGGGAAGTATAAGTTAGGGGAAGTATGAGGGAGGGGAAGTATAAGTTAGGGGGAAGTTTGTTTTTTTTTTCGAAAAATTTTCCAAGTTTGTTAATTCAAAAAATTTTTTAAGTTTTTTCAAGAAATTGTTTAAGTTTTTTTTTTTAATTTCCAAGGTTTTTTTTTTAATTTTCCAAGTTTTATTTATTTATTTTTTTTATTTTTTTTTTTTTTTGCCAAAAAATATAACGGAGGGGACGTACAACGGAGGGGGAAGTATAATGGAACAAAAGTATAACGAAGGGGGGAGTATAAGGGAGGGGAAGTAGATCGGAGCGGGAAGTTTTTGTTGAAAAATTTTCCGAGTTTTTTTTTTCCAAAAATTTTTTAAGTGTCAAGGTAGAAATAATGGGCTCTTTGCCCTAGGGATGTGCCTCTCTTAATGGGTTGAAGTATGAAATTTCTCCCTACAAAAAAAAAAATTATTAAAAAGTGGTAATTTTTTTACCCCAAAAATTTGTGAAAAATATAAGGAGTAATTGGTGAAAATCTGTTGAAAACTACCGTAAAGTGTTCCGGAAAAAATGCTACGGCCGGCCGGCCATTTTCGCGTCTGCAATCTCCAGACACCGTAGTTTCTTTTGGTCTGATTCATCCAGTTTTTGGAGAAAGAATATTTTATACTCAAAACGGTATCTAAATCTGATTATAAAAAGGTTTGAATGTTTAATAAATTTTCGGTAAAAAAGAAAACGGTCAGGAGACCTCCCAGGGAGCGTATGCGTCCGTCTGTAATAAAATTTGACAAGTTGTAAGCCCCTTTTTGTGGTCGCTTTCGGTCCTGAGGAGAGAATAAGAGGTTAAAAAGCGGGGACAAAGTTGTAAATATTTGAATAAGTTTTGACGCTTTCGGCAATAAACGTCCTGGGGAAGCGCGTCAAACAGGGTCTAAATCAAAACATTTTTCATTTTATTTTTCACCTTCGGGACCCGATAGGAATTCCAATATTTTTATATCTCCAGAACTTTTGTGGATCGCTTAATAAAAATAAAAGATGGAAGGGAAAAAAAAGTGGTCGTATAAAGCGTCGGGTTATCTCTTTAGAAGGGCGAGCCACGTGCGAGAGTGGAAATCGTCTTGAATAACAGATGAGATCTTTAAGTATTACGGGTCCGAGAGCCTTGGCGAATTTTTATTTAAATTTCTATCCGTCGAGTTGTCGAGAATAAATCCGCCCGCTTATCCGGATCAGGAAATTCCGATGGCTTCGGCCACTCGCCGGGAACTCGATAAAAACGCTTAGAAACTCTCATCAAAGTAAACAAACATAAATATCCCAAATACAATAAAAAGTTTACACATTTCTCCCTTAAAGCATTTTTAAAAAGATTATTCTTTTGACATAAGTGGTCATTGCGATTAACATGACTAAACCTTTAACCTTCAGATTTTTTTTTTCCTCTCTATTCCCTTTAATCGACTCAGCGACACTTGTTAAATCTATTTTTAAAAAAGGACTTAACAACCCAGTATCTCTTTGATGTATTATTTGCAAATTAGAACTCTTATTCTTACTTGCTAAATAGTAAACACAAAGGACCTGAAGACTTGCTTATTTTTTAATTAACACCTCCATATTTGGTAACATTGTTCGATATTTGATTGTTTTATTCTATAAATAAAATGCTGAATATTTTACAGCCCTTTGACCAGATTGTAAGGGGTTTTCCCAAGGATTTTTTTCCTTTAAGAAAATTTTTAACTTCCTAAAAGAAGTTATTGTGATACGTCGGGTTTTTGGGGAAGGGTCTTCCAGACCCCGTAGGGTCAAATCGAATCTTTACCGACCTCAACTTTTTCCGTACGTCCGACCGTCCGGCCGTAGCATTTTTCCGGAACATTTTTCGGCCACAGTTTCCAACCGATTTTCACACAACCTTCCTGAAACGTTGATCAAGAAATTATCGTCTGCGATTTTTTCGAAATTCAAAAATCATCTTCGTTAATTTCTTGTTCACCGACTAAAGAAGGTGAAAATCGGTTGCAAACTGTGGCCGTAAATGTTCCGGAAAAAAATGCTACGGCCGGCCGGCGCCACTGACAAAGTTGAAATCCGTAAAGATCAATATTCGATTTGACCCTCCGGGGTCTGGAAGACCCTTCCCCAAAAATCCGACGTCGAGGGTATCACAATACTTCTTCAAGGAAGTTAAAAAGTAGCTCAAGTTCGAAGCAACATGAAAAGCCAGGAACAAAGGGAACCTTATGATAAGTAAAAATGTCTAAAGGGTCTGGGAGACCCTAAAAACTGGTAATGGAGGGTAATCCAATAACTTTTTAACTTCCTTAAAGAAGTTATTGCGATACCCTCGACGTCGGGTTTTTGGGGAAGGGTCTTCCAGACCCCGGAGGGTAAAATCGAATATTGATCTTTACCGATCTCAACTTTGTCTGTGGTGCCGGCCGGCCGGCCGGCCGTAGCATTTTTTTCCGGAACACTTTACGGCCACAATTTTCATCCGATTTTGACCAAATTTTCACCAAAATTTCTTTAGCCGGTGAAGAAGAATGTAACGAGGGCGATTTTTGAATTTCGAAAAAATGGCGAAGATATGTCTGTTTGAAATTTAAAAAAATTTTGCTGCGGCCGAACCGTTAATCAGATTTTCACCAAATTTTCACCGATTACTCCTTATATTTTTTAAGAATTTTTGGCGTAAAAAAATTGCGACTTTTTGTTTATTAATTTTTTTAGTAGGGAGAAATTTCGTACTTCTACCCTTTACGAGAGGCACATCCCTAAGCCAAAGAGCCCATTATTTCTACCTAGACACTTAGTTTTTTTCAGGAAGATAAAAGTTGTCTTTGATTTATAACAAAATTGTTTTCCTCAGGCGTATTTTGAAAGGTGTTAGACTTCCAAAATCGGAAGCTGATTTATTGCCGAATCGATCATAAAAAAAGATTTTTGGAAAGCCAAAAACCATGTCAACGAAATGTCTTTTATTAAATATATGGATTTTAAATATTAGTTTAAAAGCCGATTTTGGAAATAAGATATTATTCTTGTCTGGGCACGTTATGAAAATATTTTTTTAACCTTTTAAAAATGACGAAAGTGATTTGAATGTCAAGTTTTTGATATGACAATTACCATAAGCGCCCTTTGATTAAAAATATCTTTTTTTTCCTCTTCACCTCAATTTTCGTTATGTCCGAATTTTGTGGTGGGGGGGGGGGGGAGACGAGACTCGTGTGGATCTCTTGAGGCCAGAAAGTGAAACGCCAGTGGCCCAGTTTCCATATTTGTAGCTGGACCCACACTATTAACTTTCAAAACAGTTCGGCCTTCACAAGGGTATGTAACGGACTCATAGGGGAAAGAACTTCACCGTTCGTTAATTTTGTTTGTTTTAATGAATTTTTCGCGATTGATTAAACCTAATTTTTAGGCGTTTTTCTCAGGCGAAAGAGGTAGATGTTCTGCCGTAAGTGCTGCAGAAAGTGTTTCCGTGCAGAAGAATATAAAAACCCTACAAAGCGATTGTTTCTTGGCCAAAAAAAGATTAAAAAAACGATTGAAAGAGGTTGTTTCTCATCCGGAAGAAGATGAAAGCGTCTAAAAGAGGGTGTTTCCCAGACGAAAGAAGATAAAAAACGCCTAAAAGTGGGTGTTCCCTATCAGAAAGAAGATAAAAGCGTCTAAAAAAGTGTGTTTCCTAGCCGAAAGAAGATAAACAACGCCTGAAAGAGGGTGTTTCCTATCCGAAAGAAGATAAAATTCCTATCCGAAAGAAGATAAAAACGCCTAAAAGTGGGTGTTTCCCATCCGATAGAAGTAAAAAGCGTCTAAAAAAGGGTGTTTCCCCTCCTACAGAAGTAAAAGCATCTAAAAGCGGGTGTTTCCCATCCGAAAGAAGATAAAAGCGTCTGAAAGAGGGTGTTTCCCAACCGAAAGAAGAAAAAAGCGTCTAAAAAAGGGTGTTTCCCCTCCTAAAGAAGTAAAAGCATCTAAAAGCGGGTGTTTCCCATCCGAAAGAAGATAAAAGCGTCTAAAAGAGGGTGTTTCCTAGTCAAAAGAAGATAAACAAAGTCTGAAAGTGGGTGTTTCCTCTCCTAAAGAAGTAAAAGCATCTAAAAGGGGGTGTTTCCCATCCGGAAGAAGATAAAAGCGTCTAGAAGAGGGTTTTTCCTAGTCAAAAGAAGATAAAAAACGCCTAAAAGTGGGTGTTTCCCATCCCAAAGAAGTGAAAGCGTCTGAAAGAGGGTGTTTCCCAACCGAAAGAAGAAAAAAGCGTCTAAAAAAGGGTGTTTCCTAGCCGAAAGAAGTAAAAGCGTCTAAAAAAGGGTGTTTCCCCTCCTAAAGAAGTAAAAGCATCTAAAAGGGGGTGTTTCCCATCCGAAAGAAGATTAAAGCGTCTAAAAGAGGGTGTTTCCTAGTCAAAAGAAGATAAACAAAGTCTGAAAGTGGGTGTTTCCCCTCCTAAAGAAGTAAAAGCATCTAAAAGAGGTTGTTTCCCATCCGAAAGAAGATAAAAGCATCTAAAAGGGGGTGTTTCCTAGTCAAAAGAAGATAAAAAACGCCTAAAAGTGGGTGTTTCCCATCCGATAGAAGTAAAAGCGTCTAAAAGAGGGTGTTTCCCAGCCGAAAGAAGAAAAAAGCGTATAAAATAGGGTGTTGCCTAGCCAAAAGAAGATAAAAGCGTCTAAAAATATGTGTTTCCTAGCCTAAAGAAAATAAACAACGCCTGAAAGATGGTGTTTGTTGGTCAAAAGAAGATAAACAATGCCTGAAAGAGGGTTTATTCCGGACGAAAGAAGATTAAAAACGCCCAGAAAAGGGTGAAAAAGAATGAAAAATTGGTTTTCGGCACTCCTATATGAAGAAAAAGATTGTTTACACAGCGAGAGCCGACTGTGAATGTGTGTCGGTTCCGAGATACGTCTGGCTAATACGAATTTATAGCCCTTCTTTCTTGGTCCCCTTATTATTCGTTTCAAACAGGGCGTATAAAAACATTAATTACATTTTTTTTTCTGTAAGTTTTTGTGTGACAGAACTGGATTATTTTATAGATTGAGAATTACAAGCTGTAAATCTTTGGATTCAAGTGCTACTTTTCGTGGATTAGTTTTGGTGAATGCTCAAGTAGCTCTGTAGAGAAGAACCCTGAGGCGCGGACCCCACCTGATGCCGTCAAAAATAAGTTTTTCTTGGTGCGTTGAGAAAATTGCAAGAGGTCACGAAGAAGATTGGGATGCGTTTTGATTGGAAACGTTGGAAAAGGGGCCGACAAAGAAGGGCAGAGGTCCGCTCGGTAGGGTAATGGTCACCCCTCTGGGCACTTCTCACGATGTTTTTGATATTAGCATAAAGAGTCCGAGATGGGTATATGCCTTCCGGGCTCTACGATCCGTTTCCATTATTCCGAGAGCCTTTCGACTCTTCTCTTTTTAATCCGTAATCGCGTTTCGCACAAGGAAATTATAGAATGGGACAACTTTCTATCGGTACCAGTCTCTTGAGTGTGTAATTGAGGAATTAAGTAACTTCATCCTGACCTCTCCACTGAGCCGCCCCGGTGAGATTTAGCGATTTGTTAAATCCGGCTTTTAAAAGCAACTCTTAATGACAAGCGCTCGGGCTATTTGTTGCGAGCGTCACGTAAGGACTTTTTTTAAAAAAATATTTTTCAAAAAAAAAAGAGGGGGAAAACACGAAACAAGTTTACTCCGAGTATAATTGGGCAAGTTTTATTTTCTTTCCTGCAGGGGCTACTTGTTACACAAAAACCACTAAAGTTCACATTTAGAAGGTCATTAATTAAAAAAAATGTTCAGAAAAAATACGACAGACCATTCATTTCAGAATTCAGTCCAGAAGTAATTATTGATACTGGTAGAAACATAAGCCCCTGAGGAGTGTAAAACTCGTACTGTATGTTTTTATGTTCGTTTTACAAATATCAATTCCCAGCCTTACATTTTTATTTATTGCAATACGCCAAATACGTCGAGAATAAAGAGCAACCTCAATAACTTTCTTTTATGTGCCAACTTGTGCCTAAACTCTGCGAAAATGGCGCTTCAAATCAGGTTTTAAAGGGCGACTAGTAGATGAAAAACGCATGAGAAAGGGCTTTTTCCGACAGAAAGAGACAACGACTCAAAAAAGACGTTTCTTGGCAGGAAACAGAACTTACCATTTTTTGAAGACGATTCAATAAATCGTCTTCCATCTCTATGGCAGGGAAAAGTCTCGTTTCAGTCGTTTATCATTTTCTATAGCAAGGAAAAGTCTGGTTTCAGTTGTTTTTCATCTTCTATGGCAAGGAAGAGTCTGGTTTCAGTAGTTTTCATCTTCTATGGCAAGAAAAAGTCTGGTTTCAGTCGTTTTTCATCTTCTATAGCACGGAAAAGTCTGGTTTCAGTCGTTTTAATCTTCTATGGCCAGAAAAAGTCTGGTATCAGTCGGTTTTTATTCATCTTCTATGGCAAGGAAATGTTTGGTTTCAGTCGTTTTTAATCTTCTATGGCAAGGAAAAGTTTGGTTTCAGTCGGTTTTTCCATCTTCTATAGCACGGAAAAGTCTGGTTTCAGTCGTTTTTGATCTTCTATAGCACGGAAAAGTCTGGTTTCAGTCGTTTTTAATCTTCTATGGCCAGGAAAAGTCTGGTTTCAGTGGGTTTTTATTCATCTTCCATGGCAAGGAAAAGTCAGGTTTCAGTCGTTTTTCATCTTCTATGGCAAGAAAAAGTCTGGTTTCAGTCGTTTTTCATCTTCTATAGCAAGGAAAAGTTTGGTTCCAGTCGTTTTTAATCTTCTATGGCAAGGAAAAGTTTGGTTTCAGTCGGTTTTTCCATTTTCTATGGCAAGGAAAAGTTTGGTTTTAGTGGTTTTTATCTTCTATAGCTAGGAAAAGTCTGGTTTCAGTCGTTTTTCATCTTCTTTGACAAGAAAAAGTCTGGTTTCAGTCGTCTTTCATCTTCTATGCTATGGAAAAGTCTGGTTTCAGTCGTTTTTATCTTGTATGGCATGGAAGAGTCTGGTTTCAGTCGTTTTTTATCTTCTATGGCATGGAAAAGTCTGGTTTCTGTCGTTTTTATCCTGTATGGCATGGAAGAGTCTGGTTTCAGTCGTTTTTTATCTTCTATGGCAAGGAAAAGGCTGGTTTCAGTCGTTTTTCATCTTCTATGGTAAGTAAAAGGCTGGTTTCAGTCGTTTTTCATCTTCTATTGCGACTGAAAAGAGACGTTTCTTGGCAGGAAACAGGACTTTCCTGGGCGAAAAAGCATTAAGAACGACTGAAACAAGACTTATCGGCCGTAAGAGTATGAAAAACGACTGAAACCAGACTTTTCTCTTACGAAAGAGAATGGAAAAAGCCCGAAATCGCTTTGAGATGGTGTTTTTTGACTGTAAGCTCCTCCTTTCTGTTTTCCTTATTCGCTTCCTGTGTAAAACCGTCTAGAATCAAATTTACAAACGCGTCTTTTAGTTTAATCGTCACTTTTTACCTTCTCCCCCATTGTCTTTTCCACATAATCTAACGTTAAATTCCTTGTAGGCAATAAACGGTTCCAGCCTAGCGGTAGGGATATTGTGAGAAAACGTAGTAGCTTGGGAAACCAGTAGAGTACGGTCTGATAGATGGCACTACATTGATCACCCCGTCCCAGAGGCCGAAGAAGTGAACTCCGCGTAAAATAACCCTTCGACCCGCTCTTCCCACGACCTTCTTATACCACCCTGACTTATAGAAAATATAGCACGTTCGTGTGAATGCCTATCGCTTTAAGCTATATTAATCTAGCCCACCGACGTTGAATAAATTTATTTAAAATAAAATTAATTACTTTTATTCATTAAACTTTTTTTAAGGTCACAATGCAATAACCCAACCTTTATATGTCTTCTCTGATTATAATTTGTTATTCTATTGTTCTTTGGTTATGAAATTAATAATAAGAGTAACGGGCGTGTTGAAAATAAAAAAAAGTTATTTTTTTAAGGATTCAGCACGTGCCGTTCGATCTTGATTTATACTTGGGCCTTTCGAAATTTCGGAAGAGTCGTAAATAAAATTAAAGCCCCATCCGGCCAAAATTACTTTTCTCACCTTTCGTTAACGAGGTTTTATTTATATCCGCATTCCCCTTGTCTAAATGTTGGTGTGAAATGAGTATCACAATATTTTATTTTTAAAAATTGATTCTGAATCAGGATGTCGATAAACCGGGGATTTATAGGTAGAAAAACCGGTGGCTTTGTCGTCGAAAAGGTTTCCGGGATTTCGGCTCACGTGATGTCCCCAAATTTTATTAAATTATTATCATAACTATTATAATCAAACAAAAGTTTAGAAATCTTGAAAATATTCGAGTTTCAACTACAGTGAAACTTCCCTTAACGGACACCTCTTAAAAGCGGACATCTCCCTTCAACGGGCAAATTCAGATTCCCCGGCGTTGCAACATAGGAAAAGGTATTCTAAATATTTCTATAAAGCGGACACTCTCAATAACGGACGCGGACAGCCTGAAAAATTCAAGTTTACCCTTAAAAGTCTCCTAACAGCGGACAGCACGTTTTTTCAAGGACAAAGTTTATTGACATTCTGTTGTTCTAGAGATGTTTTGTTTATATTTTGCATCTTACTTATGATCCCTTTTTGTCCCTCGCCATGTCTTTTATTTATAAAATTCAGTTTTACTCCTGACTTTACTTCAAAATTACAGACTTTTTAAAAGTTTAACTTTTAATTTTTTTATTTTTAATGTGTATGTACATAATATGTAATATCGTATAATATGTATGTAATAATACATATTATGTTTTCCTAATCAGAAATTAAACTTCGTTTTTCATTTTTTAAAAGTTTTTTTTCTCCTATTTTCCGACAAGCGGACACCTCTATATAGCGGACAAATTTCCGGTCCCCATGAATGTCCGTTATTGGGAAGTTTCACTGTATTTCTATCCAAAAGGCTTTTCTCGGCCGATGAAGGATGAAAGACGACTGAAACCTGACGTTTCTTGGCCGAAAAAGGATGAAAAACGACTGAAACCAGAATTTTCTTGGCAAAAAGAGGATGAAAAAAGGAAAGAAACAGAATTTTTCTTGTGCCGGAAGAGGATGAAAGGCGACTGAAACCAGACGTTTCTTGGCCGAAAGAGGATGAAAGACGACTGAAACCAGATTTTTGTTGTCAAAAAAGTTGAAAAAGTTGAGTGAGTCGAAAAAGGACTGAATCATGATTTTTCTGGGCCGATTTATTTGAGACGAAAACTAATTAAAACGCTTGAAAATTCTGTGTTAAGGGGGTTTCTTTGACGAAAATTCTCTCAATAAGTCATTTAGAAAACTGTTTTTCTTCTTTTCTTAGGATGATGAGGAAAAAAACGGTTTTTTTTAAATATCGTGGAATAGCGGATGGGTATTAACAATCGTGAGGTCAAAACGGTCGGACATGAGAATCCCGAAAAAACCAATCTTGACTTTCGGAAGCAATCAGCAATCAATCAGCGACTGATTACACGAGACAAAACAGCCGGCATTGATTTTCCTTCGCCATTACGAGATAAATCAAACATAAAATGAGTTGTTAAGAGACTCGATAGGAATAAATGGCCACCAAATATGGTCGTAAAGAATCTAATTTTTTTCTTTAAAAAAGAAACGTTCCGAGATTCAAACTTAGAAAAAAAAACTAAGTTATTATAAATGATTACTTTTTATAATGTAGAGTGAGAGTTTTTTAACCAGTTGAGAAATTGATTTATGTCTTTCTATGAATCAACATTTCCCGTTGTATTGAGACAATCGTCAAAAAGTTATAAATTCGTTTTTAAAACGCTACCATTTTTTTTAAAATTCTATACAATTAGCATCACGTGTAATATTTGTGTAACTTGTTAGGTTTGTTGGGATTACTGTTTTTTCTGGGCGAAATGTGAAAATTATAAGGGGTATCATATATCCAGATTCTTTTTTTCTTCTCATAAGTATAAATCAAGCGTGAAACTTTTTGGAGATAATTCAAACCTTGTTTGTTTTTAGATCTAACGTAGAATACCGTTATTTCGAGGTAAGGTGTGATTTGATTGCCTGGAGATTATTCTGGATAGGAATTGAGTAGAAAGAATAAAATTTTGAATATTTTGTGCTTATTAGATCTTCCATGTATAAAAAATCTCTTTACAGTCGTCTTTCATCCTCTTTCGGCCCAAGAAAAATCCTCTTTCAGTCGTTTCATCCCCTTTTGGCCAAGAAACTTCTGATTTCAGCCGTTTTTCATCCTCTATCGGCCAAGAAACGTCTGGTTTCAGTCGTATTTCATCCTCTTTTTGCCAAGAAAAGTTTGGTTTCATTTGTATTTCATGCTCTTTCGGCCAAGAAACTTCTAGTTTCAGTTGTATTTCATGCTCTTTTGGCCAAGAAACGTCTTGTTTCAGTCGTCTTTCAACCTCTTTCGGCCCAAAAAAATCCTGTTTCTTTCATCGTTCTTCGTTTTTTCATCAACTTTTTTGACAACAAAAATCTGGTTTCAGTCGTCTTTCATCATCTTCCGGCCAAGAAACGTCTGTTTTCAGTCGTTTTTCATCCTCTTTCGGCCAAGAAACGTCTGTTTTCAGTCGTTTTTCATCCTCTTTTGGCCAAGAAACGTCTGATTTCAGTCGTTTTTCATCCTCTTTCGGTCAAGAAACGTCTTGTTTCAGTCGTCTTTCAACCTATTTCGGCCCAAAAAAATCCTGTTTCTTTCATCTCTGTTCTTCGTTTTTTCATCAACTTTTTTGACAACAAAAATCTGGTTTCATTCGTCTTTCATCATCTTTCGGCCAAGAAACGTCTGTTTTCAGTCGTTTTTCATCCTCTTTCGGCCAAGAAACGTCTGTTTTCAGTCGTTTTTCATCCTCTTTCGGCCAAGAAATGTCTGGTTTCAGTCGTTTTTCATCCTCTTTTTGCCGAGAAACGTCTGGTTTCAGTCGTTTTCTTCCTCTTTCGGCCAAGAAACGCCTGGTTTCAGTCGTCTTTCAACCTCTTTCGGCCCAAGAAAAATCCTGTTTCTTTCATCGTTCTTCGTTTTTTCTTCATATTCTATGGCCAGGAAAAGTTTGGTTTCAGTCGTTTTTCATCTTCTATAGCAAGAAAAAGTCTAGTTTCAGTCGTTTTTCATCTTCTATGGCAAGGTAAAGTCTGGTTTCAGTCGTTTTTCATCTTCTATGACAAGGTAAAATTCGGTTTCAGTTGTTTTTCATCTTCTATGCAAGGAAAAGTCTAGTTTCAGTCGTTTTTCATCTTCTATGGCAAGGTAAAGTCTGGTTTCAGTCGTTTTTCATCTTCTATGACAAGGGAAAGTCTGGTTTCAGTCGTTTTTCATCTTCTATGGGAAGGAAAAGTCCGGTTTCAGTCGCTTTTCACCTTCTATGACAAGGTAAAATTCGGTTTCAGTCGTTTTTCATCTTCTATGCAAGGAAAAGTCTAGTTTCAGTCGTTTTTCATCTTCTATGGCAAGGTAAAGTCTGGTTTCAGTCGTTTTTCATCTTCTATGGCAAGGGAAAGTCTGGTTTCAGTCGTTTTTCATCTTCTATGGGAAGGAAAAGTCCGGTTTCAGTCGCTTTTCACCTTCTATGGCAGTAAAAAGTCTGGTTTCGACGGTATTTTCCTTTTCCCTCAGTTTCACCGGACTTTTAAATTTTTAACCGAGAAAAGCTTTAAGATTTGAATGCTTGGAAGTGTTCTACATTATAAGTCCAATTATGAATCATTCGCACACAGCGTTTTGCTAATGGCCAACCCCAGGGAGCACTCCAGTCGTAAACCGAACGCCCATTATAGACTTTTTACGTTCTCGCGCGAGACGATAAAAATTAAACAATAGCCTCCCATTCGGACTATTAATAATTCAAACTCGTCTAATTTATAGCGCCTCTTCGAGTGAAATATGGGCAATTTGTAAAAAGTAATTGAGGGATGATGGGGGTAAGTTTTAAAATTAAAAAAATATTAATAAAATTGACGGGAAACCTTGGGTCACGAAGATGCGGAGTAATAACTCGTAGGTATCGGGTTTATGGGGCGTACTAGGGCCACACAGAAGAATAACGACCATATCTACACCTTGTACAATTAACAATAAAACTGTCACTAAACTGGAACCAGTCAATTGGACCTTGAAGCACCCTAGTACCTCACATTTGCATCTCTGTCAGCCCTCTACGGTCGTATATCTACAAATAATAGTCAGTTGTTGATAGCTTTTTTTTACGCCATAACAAGACGTGTAATTTAACCTTTTTCAGAACTTACGTGTAGAAATAAAAGAAGTGAAGAGTTTTAATGGGTGTATTTCACCTCAAAAACAAGGGGTGCATTTTACAAAAACGCCTACCATTTCCTTATGATCGCGTGACTCTGAAGTGTGAGAATCTATTATAATTGTGGTCTTCTCTTTATGACTTCCTTTCTATTGAAAATTTCTTTTTGAGGAGGAAAAAGTTGTAGAATAAAAAAATCATGTACGACCTGGGCGTTCAGTTTTTTTTAATCTTCTATGGAAGGAAAAGTCTGGTTTCTGTCGTTTTTCATCTTCTATGGCAAGGAAAAGTCTGGTTTCAGTCGTTTCTTTTCGTCATCTATAGAAAGGAAAAGTCCGGTTTCTGTCGTTTTTCATCTTCTATGGCAAGGAAGAGTCTGGTTTCAGTGGTTTTTCATCTTCTATGGCAAGGAAGAGTCTGGTTTCAGTCGTTTTCCATCTTCTATGGCAAGGAAAAGTCAGGTTTCAGTCGTTTTTCAACTTCTACGGCAAGGAAGAGTCTGGTTTCAGTCGTTTTTCATCATCTATGGCAAGGAAGAGTCTGGTTTCAGTCCTGTTTCATCTTCTATGGCAAGGAAGAGTCTGGTTTCAGTCGTTTATCATTTTCTATGGCCAGGAAAAGTTTGGTTTCAGTCGTTCTTAATCTTTTATGGCAAGGAAAATTCTGGTTTCAGTCGTTTTTCATCTTCTATGGCAAGGAAGAGTCTTGTTTCAGTCGTTTTTCATCTTCTATGGAAAGGAAGAGTCTGGTTTCAGTCGTTTTTCATCTTCTATTTCAAGGAAGTGTCTGGTTTCAGTTGTTTTTTCATCTTCTATGACAAGGAAAAGTCTGGTTTCAGTCGTTTTTCATCTTCTATGGCAAGGAAAAGTTTGGTTTCAGTAGTTTTTATCTTCTATGGCAAGGAAAAGTCGGATTTCAGTCCTGTTTCATCTTCTATGGCAAGGAAGAGTCAGGTTTCAGTCGTTTTTCATCTTCTATGGAAAGGAAGAGTCTGGTTTCAGTCGTTTTTCATCTTCTATGGCAAGGAAGAGTCTGGTTTCAGTCGTTTTTCATCTTCTATGGCAAGGAAGTGTCTGGTTTCAGTCGTTTTCGTTTTTCATCATCTATGGCAAGGAAGTGTCTGGTTTCAGTCGTTTTTCATCTTCTATGGCAAGGAATTGTCTGGTTTCAGTGGTTTTTCATCTTCTATGGCAAGGAGGAGTCTCGTTTCAGTCGTTTTCGTTTTTCATCATCTATGGCAAGGAAGAGTCTGGTTTCAGTCGTTTTCGTTTTTCATCATCTATGGCAAGGAAGTGTCGGGTTTCAGTCGTTTTTCATCTTCAATGGCAAGGAAAAAGTCTGGTTTCAGTGGTTTTTTCATCTTCTATGGCAAGGAAGAGTCTCGTTTCAGTCGTTTTTCATCTTCAATGCAAGGAAACGTCTGGTTTCAGTCGTTTTTCATCTTCTATGGCAAGGAAGAGTCTGGTTTCTGTCGTTTTTCATCTTCTATGGCAAGGAAAAGTCTGGTTTCAGTCGTTTTTTCATCTTCTATGGCAAGGGAAAGAGGAGGAAAAAGTTGTAGAATAAAAAAATCTTGTACGACCTGGGCGAGAAAATTGGAGACATGGGTTGATCTCAGGAATTTATGTGCTTGCTTCTAATATGAAATGGAGCTGTCCATTTAGCTGATTATTTAGTGAGACCGTAAAGAAAAAGGTACAGGACTGCGCCTTGTTAGATCCCAGAGATATCATCAGGTAACGTACCTACATGACCCTCTCACCCGCTAAATAGACTTAAAAAAAATTCAAGGTTTTAAAATATTCAATATTGCTTTTAAAGCTTTTTTAATTGATCGATTGATCAATAACCCACGCGATCGTTTTGAAAAACATTGACGTCTCAATCGAAGTTTATCGTAGATACACGATCTGTTCGAGTAAACGATCGGTAAAGTTTCCATTCAAGTCTGTTTAATTAGTCCGCTCTTTACAATAGTACAGTATAAGGCCATTAGGTGTCACAATATCCGGGTGTGATCGATCATCTTGAGTGGCAAAAGAGATACCAAAAAACGAGGGCGATTGATCATTGTAAAATGTGCTCTCTAAATTAAAAACGTTTTGTGCGAACGTTCAAAAAAGGACATCACGAATCTTTCCGTCACCCGCGTCGGCATTTTCGTTTTGTTTAGGTGAAAGGTGGTACATGGATTTTTAACATATTTGGAACGCCTAATTTCATTAATGGCCGAAAGTTCACGATGGCACGTGACATTTGAAAGATTTAAAAAAATCGTGAAGTGACGGATTTCAAAACGAGTAGCGCTTTCATCTCCCACCGTTTTTTTTTTTAAATAATAAAATTTAATCGCCACAGCGTGGTACCCGGTAGTCTTCGTTACCACCTCGATCGTTCTGGTTTCAGTCGTTTTACATCTTCTACGGCAAGGGAAAGTCTGATTTCAGTCGTTTTTCATCTTCTATGGCAAGGAAACGTCTGGTTTCAGTCGTTTTTCATCCACTTTTCGCCAAGAAATCTCTGGTTTCAGTCGTTTTTCATCCTTTTTCGGCCAAGAAACGTCTGGATTCAGTCGTTTTTCATCCTCTTTCTGCCAAGAAAGGTCTGGTTTCAGTCGTTTCTCATCCTCTTTCTGCCAAGAAAGGTCTGGTTCCAGTCGTTTTTCATCCTTTTTCAGCCAAGAAAAATCTGTTTGCAGTCGTTTTTCATCTTCTTTCGGCCAAGAAACGTTTGGGTTCAGTCGTTTTTATCTTCTTTCGGCCAAGAAACGTTTGGGTTCAGTCGTTTTCATCTTCTATGGCAAGGAAAAGTCTGGTTTCAGTCGGTTTTTTTCATCTTCTATGACAAGTTAAAGTCTGGTTTCAGTCGTTTTACATCTTCTACGGCAAGGGAAAGTCTGATTTCAGTCGTTTTTCATCTTCTATGGCAAGGAAACGTCTGGTTTCAGTCGTTTTTCATCCACTTTTTGCCAAGAAATGTCTGGTTTCAGTCGTTTTTCACCCTTTTCGGCCAAGAAACGTCTGGTTTCAGTCGTTTTTCATCCTCTTTCGGCCAAGATACGTCTGGTTTCAGTCGTTTTTCATCTTCTATGGCAAAGGAAAAGTCTGGTTTCAGTCGGTTTTTTCATCTTCTATGACAAGTTAAAGTCTGGTTTCAGTCGTGAAAATCGTGAAGTGACGGATTTCAAAACGAGTAGCGCTTTCATCTTCCACCTTTTTTTTTTATAAATAATAAAATTTAATCGCCACAGCGTGGTACCCGGTAGTCTTCGTTACCACCTCGATCGTTCATTACTAACAAGGGTGTTAGAACTCGGCCCATAACCGTTTTTAAAATCCCCAGGGGTTTCGCCGACATCAGAAGACAAAAAAAAGGGTGGTCTTCTTTTAATGCTAACGTCTGAGGACCTCCTGGGAGATCAAAAGGGTCCGAAAATGTTTATTATTAATTCTCATGCTACATTCACATTAAAAGATTCATTTTATTCATAAAATATGGCTTCTATCGTAATTTTATGTTTTTTTTTCGCATAATTTATTAGTAATCTGAATGACATTAACTTGGTTTCCAAATTGTTGTGCTAAATACTAGGGAGTTTCAGGAAATCGTAATTTCGACTCAGCTGAGTCGTATATGTGAGGTTTATGTTCGTTTAATTTTCGTTTAAACAGGTGCCCGGGCGTTAAGCATCTTTTTAACCAGGTTTGGGTAGTTTTGGATGATTTTCTGGTGTAGAAATACCTTTAAAATCAGTTGCCCATGCGTTAAGCATCCTTTTAACCGGGTTTAGGTCCTTTTCGTCGATTTTCGGGTGTATAAACACCTTTTTAATCGGGTGCCCGGGCGTTAAGCATCTTTTTAACCGGGTTTAGGTCCTTTTCGTCGATTTTCGGGTGTATAAACACCTTTTTAATCGGTGCCCGGGCGTTAAGCATCTTTTTAACCGGGTTTTAGGTCCTTTTCGTCGATTTTCGGGTGTATAAACACCTTTTTAATCAGGTGCCCGGGCGTTCAACATCTTTTTAACCGGGTTTTAGGTCCTTTTCGTCGATTTTCTGGTGTAGAAACACCTTTTTAATCAGGTGCCCTGGCGTTAAGCACCATTTTAACCGGGTTTAAGGTCCTTTTCGTCGATTTTGTGGTGTAGAAACACCTTTCAAATCAGATGCCCCTGCGTTAAACATCTTTTTAACCGGGTTTTAGGTCCTTTTCGTCTATTTTCTGATGTAGAAACACCTTTTAATCAGGTGCCCGGGCGTTAAGCACCATTTTAACCGGGTTTAAGGTCCTTTTCGTCGATTTTGTGGTGTAGAAACACCTTTTTAATCAGGTGCCCGGGCGTTAAGCACCAATTTAACCGGGTTCAAGGTCCTTTTCGTTGATTTTGTGGTGTAGAAACACCTTTTTAATCAGGTGCCCGGGCGTTAAGCACCATTTTATTCGGGTTTAAGGTCCTTTTCGTCGATTTTCTGGTATAGGAAACACCTTAGATGCCCGTGCGTAGTTTTTGGAAGGATTTTGCAAGTTGAAATTAAAAAACTATCCAGGAAACTTTATACCCACGCAGTGAAAATCGGCGGGAACGTTTTTTGGATAGGTAATTTCTATGTGTTGTTATAGATGATCAGAAAAACCATATTTCATTGAATTTGCCCTAGTGGGAACATTGTGAACTAACTGAGTCAGAACGACTTCCTGAAACTGGGTCTTAAGACGAGAAGACCTTTCCCGTTTTGTGAGTCGTATACGGGACGGGCAAATTATGATTCCCCAAAACTCTCTACTGTAGAAAAGGTCCTGAAAGTCCTAAATTCGTTTAAAAAGGGGGTTCCACCAAAATACATCGATTTGCCATAGCTATGGTTTGCTATAACCGAAAAACGCTTAGGACTACGATAAATTTGTCGAAAAAAAAACTACTTTTCGAAAGAGCAACGATCTCCACTTGGCGCTAATTAACTTCCAGGACGTTTGAATGATAGGCCCGATTAATTATACAAATAGATCAGACCCCCACCACCGTCATAGATTAAAACAGCATTAAGATCGCCAAGATTCATTTTAATGCAATAGCCTCTTCACAGTTGAATTATGAGGTATGCGCCAAAGCCTTTAAACGGTCACTGATCTTATTGAAAATTTATTATCTTAAACAGACAGATTCATTTAAGAGAAACACTTTATTTTATAATCATGTCCAACTACATTAAATAAATTTAAAATCGGCCACAAATTTTTAACGAGCACTATTTCAAAGCTAGAAACTCCAAAAAATATTATATTTAAATAAATTATATAACAAAAAAAAAAGGTTCTAAATTATTTTTTTCGCCCATTTGAAAATCTCTTTATGAGAGAAAATTTTAAATTTGCATATCTGATTTAAAAAGTAATTAGGTTCAATTTTTAATTTTATGGCTTAAATGTCTGTAATTTTGGTTTGATTTATTTATTTATTGGTGAAGCTTAAAAAGTTTCGTATTGATTTTTATCAAAAGTATATAGATTTATTATTTTCCAATGGGTTATTATGTAACTTTTTAATATTATGCAAAATAATGACCTTGATTTTATAAACTTAATAAGGATGATGTGTTCGAGGGAGAGAAAAAAAAAAATGTGGATGTTGACAACTAATTTTCGTTGTAAGTTTTACAACGTCGTATTTTCAAAGGCGTTTAAAGAGGTCCTACATAATAAAATATAATTTTATGAATAAATTTTTTTTGTTAAAAATGTACTTAAGGACGATTAGAGGTTGAATTGATCCACTTTTCTCGAGTTCCCGCTTATTAATTTACAAGAGTTTAGCCGCTAATCGCTCATAATAAGTCCTAATGAAAGGAGGCTCTTGGCACCCCTGAATATTTAACGTATGTAAATATGAAAAGGAAGCCCTTGAGAATCATCCATGTTATATACATTTTTTAAAACGGCAGCTTCGAAAATCCGTCTGACTTTTAAATTTGAATACAACACGCGATATTTGCATAGGTTTAAATCCTAATCCATTCTATTAAAGGAGGAATATGAGGAAAAAAAAAACGATACTCGTGTCTGGGATTTGAAAAGCAGTTTTGATTTATTCTTCTTTACTGCTAAGTGAATTTTATGCTTTCGATTTTACTTACTTTCCTGCATCGGCAAACTTAGGGGACTTTTGGGAGTGGTCAATTAGCCCCTCTTTTGATAAACGGGCGATTTCCTCGATATCTGGTCTATAAATCCTAGAGTTGGACCACCTTTTTAACAGGTTCAAAGTTAAGTCCTCGGTTTTGAGGACTACTAACACCCGTGTTATCAGGTGACCGGGCGTTTAAAATCTTTTTACCGGGTTTTAGGTCGTTTTTGTCGATTTTCTGGTGTAGAAACACCTTTTTAATCAGATGCCCGGGCGTTCAACATCTTTTTAACCGGGTTTTAGGTCCTTTTCGTCGATTTTCTGGTGTAGAAACACCTTTTGATCAGGTTCCCGTGAGTTAAGCATCTTTTTAACCAGGTTTTAGGTCGTTTTCGTCGATTTTCTGGTGTAGAAACACCTTTTTAATCAGGTGCCCGGGAGTTCAACATCTTTTTAACCGGGTTTTAGGTCCTTTTCGTCGATTTTCTGGTGCAGAAACACCTTTTTAATCAGGTGCCCCGGCGTTAAGAACCTTTTTAACCAGGTTTTGGGTAGTTTTGATTATTTTCCGGTGTAGAAACACCTTTTAAATCAGATGCCCAAGCGTTAAGCATCAGTTTTACTGAGTTTTAGGTCGTTTTCGTCGATTTTATGGTGTAGAAACACCTTTTTACTCAGATGCCCGGGCGTTAAACATTTTTTTAACCGGGTATTAGGTCCTTTTCGTCTATTTTCTGGTGTAGAAACACCTTTTAATCAGGTTCCCGTGAGTTAAGCATCTTTTTAACCGGGTTTTAGGTCCTTTTCGTCGATTTTCTGGTGTAGAAACACCTTTTTAATCAGGTGCCCCGGCGTTAGGAACCTTTTTAACCGGGTTTTGGGTAGTTTTGATAATTTTCCGGTGTAGAAACACCTTTTAATCAGATGCCCAAGCGTTAAACATCTTTTTAACCGGGTTTTAGGTCCTTTTCGTCGATTTTCTGGTGTAGAAACACCTTTTTAATCAGGTGCCCGGGCGTTAAGCATCTTTTTAACCGAGTTTTAGGTCCTTTTCGTCGATTTTCTGGTGTAGAAACACCTTTTTAATCAGGTGCCCGGGCGTTAAGCATCTTTTTAACCGAGTTTTAGGTCCTTTTCGTCGATTTTCTGGTGTAGAAACACCTTTTAATCAGATGCCCGGGCGTTAAACATCTTTTTAACCGGGTTTTAGGTCCTTTTCGTCGATTTTCTGGTGTAGAAACACCTTTTAATCAGATGCCCGGGCGTTAAACATCTTTTTAACCGGGTATTAGATCCTTTTCGTCGATTTTCTGGTGTAGAAACACCTTTTTAATCAGATGCCCGGGCGTTAAACATTTTTTTAACCGGGTTTTAGGTCCTTTTCGTCGATTTTCTGGTGTAGAAACACCTTTTAATCAGGTTCCCGTGAGTTAAGCATCTTTTTAACCAGGTTTTAGGTCCTTTTCGTCGATTTTCTGGTGTAGAAACACCTTTTAATCAGATGCCCGGGCGTTAAACATCTTTTTATCCGGGTTTTAGGTCCATTTCGTCGATTTTCTGGTGTAGAAACACCTTTTAATCAGGTTCCCGTGAGTTAAGCATCTTTTTAACCAGGTTTTAGGTCCTTTTCGTCGATTTTCTGGTGTAGAAACACCTTTTTAATCAGGTGCCCCGGCGTTAAGAACCTTTTTAACCGGGTTTTGGGTAGTTTTGATTATTTTCCGGTGTAGAAACACCTTTTAAATCAGATGCCCAAGCGTTAAGCATCTGTTTTACTGAGTTTTAGGTCCTTTTCGTCGATTTTATGGTGTAGAAACACCTTTTAATCAGGTACCCGGGCGTTAAGCATCTTTTTAACCGGGTTTCGGGTAGTTTTGATGATTTTTCGGTGTAGAAACACCCGTTTAATCAGGTGTTCGGGCGTTTAGCGTCCGTTTAACCTGGTTTTTTGGAGCCACAAAGGTAGAACGTAGTATAAATCTTCAAAGGAAAAAATTCTGACCTATTTTACTTTTTTTAAAATTAAAGAACTAAAAAATTATGTCATATAAAAAAAATAAATTGATACATAAAAAAGGCCAAATATCGGAATGTTATCCCATAAAAAGTGGCCATTTCGAGGCGGAAAACGTCTTGGTTGAGGGCGTCGCGGCTACGGTTTCGTCTCCGGTGATAAACAAGCTGTGAAATCAGCCCGGGCTTTTGCCTGCGCCGCGTCCTTTGAAAGCCGCCCGACGGTCCACTTCGTCCCCCACCCGATGGGTCTTTAGTGGAATTTTAATGACCATATGCGAACAGTATATTTTCAAATCAAAACTCACAATTTCCCCTTGCCCAGACCCGGAATCCTTAGTATCCAGGGCTCCTATCTTTTTTAAAGCTTTTTTTTCTGCCATAAAAAACTGGAATTGTATCAAATCTACCGTTTTCATATTTAAATAAAAAAGAGATCATGTTTCAATTTTTTAAAAGCTGTTAACCATGTGATTTCTCATCTGTTTAGTTTTTTTAAAAAAATCAGAAAGAACACGCAAGTAAAACATGGCCATATTAAAAGTAAGTTTTTTTAAAATATTTTTTTATCTTTTGAAATCTTTTTTAAGGCTCTTAGCGAAGCCGTGGTTCGCAATTTGGACCAATCAATCAGTCAAATAATGAAATCGTGTGAAAGTTTGATGGCGCGCGAGTCGATTGTCGGACTCCCCGGGCAGGATGGTTTCGTCTTTTCAAGCGACGAATGTAAAAAGCTCGAGGCCAAAATGAAGAAGTCCGGTCCCGTCTGTAAAGCTGCAGACTTGAGGCCCAAAGTTTTGCCGCCATATCAGTACGGGTACTGCAAAGAAAAGGAGCCCGAACTCCCCATGTCTTGCCCGCCGAAAATCAGAAAACGCGGTAGAGGACCGTGCTGCCACCAAGAGGTCAAACAGTCCAAAGGCGGATGCAGAAACAACTAATGTCTAAGTGATTTAACGGCTTAAAAATAAACATTACACACACATCTTTTTTGTCTTTCCATATAGTAATGCCCTGGTCACAGGTAACCTGGCCGCGCTCCGGGTACGAAGGGCGAACTCAACATCGGAAAAATTTTTTTTTCTCATTTTCAGATTCTAGACCTCTTGGTGAATACACCCATATAATTTTTATGTTGAGTTCGCCCTTTTTTCCCCCTTTAAATACGTAAAAACCGATATGCGGCAAAGCTCTAACTGCGATATCCGAGCGGGTACGAAGGGCGAACTCCACATCCTAATCCACAACCCCCACTCCTTTTCCCATTCCAGGGCATGACTTTTTGTTGAGTTCGCCCGTAACATAAAACTTTAAAATGGCGAATATCTGCGGTATAATGAGGCGCTCCGGGTACGAAGGGCGAACTCAACATCGGACAATTTTTTTTTTTTTTTTTTTCATTTTTAGATTCTAGACCTCTTGGTGAATACACCCAATAATTTTTATGTTGACTTCGCCCTTTTTTCCCCTTCAAATACGTAAAAACCGATATGCGGCAAAGCTCTAACTGCGATATCCGAGCGGGTATGAAGGGCGAACTCCACATCCTAATCCACAATCCCCACTCCTTTTCCCATTCCAGGGCATGACTTTTCTGTTGAGTTCGCCCGTAGCATAAAACTTTAAAATGCGAATATGTATCTCGAAACTACGGTTTGTTGAGTTCGCCCTTCGTACCCGGAGCAAGAAACAACTAATGTCTAAGTGATTTAACGGCTTAAAAATAAACATTACACACACATCTTTTTTGTCTTTCCATATAGTAATGCCCTGGTCACAGGTAACCTGGCCGCATCGAGCAGCAGGCCCATACCGTATATGAGGCGCTCCGGGTACGAAGGGCGAACTCAACATCGGACAATTTTTTTTTTTTTTCATTTTCAGATTCTAGACCTCTTGGTGAATACACCCATATAATTTTTATGTTGAGTTCGCCCTTTTTTCCCCTTTAAATACGTAAAAACCGATATGCGGCAAAGCTCAAACTGCGATATCCGAGCGGGTACGAAGGGCGAACTCCACATCCTAATCCACAACCCCCACTCCTTTTCCCATTCCAGGGCTTTTCTGTTGAGTTCGCCCCTAGCATAAAACTTTAAAATGCGAATATCTCGAAACTACGTTTTGTTGAGTTCGCCCTTCGTACCCGAGCGCCTCATATCTGTGGACAAAACTTCCACATAGCAGTATATAGGTACACATATTATGAAAAACTGGTTTGAAAATATTTACTTAAAAATTCGTGACAGTTCCTGCTTTCATCAGCTAATGAAATGTCCAATCTCTCGCTTTTAAGTGAACCATTTGCCTGATGGGAGGGCGGTGACTTCGAAACTACCGAAGCTAAATCATAATAATCTTAACTCGCAATTAAATAGTTTTTTTTTATCCTACTCCCCCCGGCTTCTTTCACTCTTTCTCCCTCTCTGAATGAAGTGGCCGAAAGAGGCGTTCGCCAAGGGTCACGACCAAGCTTTAACCACGACTAGATCCCGTTTCGCCTTCGTGAGTCCCATTCAAGTCAGACAGCATTGTAAAATATCCCATCCAATCCAATTATCACTTATTTCATAAAAAGCGATTGAAATACAATTTCGAGTGTTCATCATAAATACATCGCGTCATAATCTCGTCATAAAACAACGATTTAAAAAAAAAAAAAAAAAAAAAAAAGAAGTAGATATAACCAATGAGCAAGAGGCTTACTCTTCCTATTGGTTAATCTACTCTTTTTTGATACTTGTTGGCCTCAGGCCGTCACAAGGGGGGGGGGGTTGGACCCAGGCGGGGGCTTTCGCCATAATGCCGTGGCGCCCTTTTTTTCGGGACCAACTACCAGAGGAGTGGCCTAACTAAATTATCCACAGATTTGTAGAAGGATATTTAATTGGAATTTAACTTCCAACCAAAAATCCCTATACCCAATCTGGGATCGAACCCCGGTCTCCGTGGTGGGAGTTCAAGACTGAACCCACTAGCCACGGAGCCGGTTAAAACAACGATTTTTAACTTCCTTAAAGAATTATTGTGATACCCTCCACGACGGGTTTTTGGGGGAAGGGTCTTCTAGACCCCGGAGGGTCATATATCAACTTTGTCTGTGGTTCCGGCCGGCCGTCCGGCCGTAGCAATTTTTTCTGGAACAGTTTACGGCCACAGTTTTCAACCGATTTTCACCAGATTTTCACCAAGTTTTCTTTAGTCGGTGAACAAGAGGGCGATTTTTGAATTTCGAAAAAAATGGCGGAGATATGTCTGTTTGTAATTTTAAAAAATTCGCTGCGGCCGAACCGTTGGTCTGATTTTCACCAAATTTTCACCAATTACTCCTTATATTATTTAAGAGTTTTTGGTGTAAAAAAATTGTCACTTTTTAATTCCTAATTTTTTTTTAGTAGGAGAAATTTCGTACTTCTACCCATTACGAGAGGCACATCCCTAGGCCAAGAGCCCATTATTTCTACCATGACACTTAAAAAAATTTTCGAAAAAATAACTTAAAAAATTTTACAAAAAAAAATCCCGGATAATTTTCAAAAAAAAAATTAGAAAATTTTTCGAAAAAAAAACCCGGAAAATTTGTCGTAAAAAAAAAACTTCCCCCCTTATTCTTTCCCTCCTTTATACTTCCCCCTCCTTTATACTATCCCTCCCTTCGTTATACTTTCGTTCCCTTATACTTCCCACTCTGTTATACTTCCCCCTCTGCTATACTACCCCCCATATACTCCCCCCTCCGTTTTACGTCCCCTCCGTTATACTTCCCCTCCTATATTGTCACTTCTCTTTAAGGAAGTTTTCGTTGGAAGCTCTTCAAACAAGTAGTTTATCATTAAACTTCCATTTTAACCAAATTTTGAGCATTTTTTCTGTCTATTTTGAATAAGAAACTCAAAATTTGACGATTTTCAAAGGTTTTTTACGGTTCTTTCAACCTAAAACTCCCGTGTTACTTTATTTTTGCTGTTGCCCTTACTATATAAAATTTTTTGAAAAAAAAAACTTATAAATTTTTCGAAAAACTTCTCCTCCCTTATACTTCCCCCTCTTTTATACTTCCCCCTTATACTTCCCCCTCTGTAATACTTCCCCTCCCTTATACATCTCCATCGTTATACTTCCCCCACCTACATTTTTCTTCTCTTTAAGGAAGTTTTTGTTGGAAGCTCTTCAAACAAGTACGTTTTGTTTGGCTTTAATATTAACTTGAAAACTATTTATAATTTAACATTTTACGACTAACAAGACGCTTTAAACAAGGCTCTTTAGTTAAAAGGCCGATGAGGCTTCCGGAGTAAGAAGGCTGTAATGAAGGGTCCTAACGCAAATTGGGAAGGAAAGGAAAAATTATCGCTAGAGGTGGCAATTTCGAAAGCAATTTCGAAAAAAAAAAAAAAACCTTTCGATAAGCCGAAGAGTTTCAAGTCATTCTTTAATGGGCGAGAGCCGTTGGGAGACGGAAAAAGAGCGTCAGGTGCAATACCGGTGCCTTTCCATTAGCTAATACCATTATCATAATGGATATTAGACGCCTCACCATCTTCGTCCCACATGATCCAATAACCAACGTTTAATCACCCCTAACGAATTCTTTTCTTCGAATATGACGAAACCGTCAATGTCAACTTTCATATTGGAAAACGTGACGTTGCCCTAATTATTAAATTTCTCTTTAATCTGAAAAAAACCTTAATGAACTCATTTATCCTTAAACGAATTAGAGTGTACATGGTCTACAATTAGGGTAAATTCCCTAATTGCCTTCGAAGCGGGGAGAAAAAAGATTTAAAAAAAAAGAAAGGGGGAAAAAAGAAATAATATGTATTAGTTGGTCAATAAAAGGTTCCCGTTGTATCAGTAGGTATGCCGGTGCCGTCCAGATTCCTGGCAGGTCCCAACCGGTAATTGGGGTTCCCTGGAGTTATGAGGAAGGGACAAAAACCAGAAGCTCTCCCTAACTGGTCATCCTATGGCATTTCGTACGGCTACTTTCTAATGTTAGAATCCTCTCGTAAATTTCTAGACATCTAAATTTGAAAATGTTTTTATCGATTTTTCATACGTAGTTTTTTAAATTGTGAAATTTCCGGCTCTGGAATTCCTTCGGTTTCGCCTTCGGCCTTCTCTGATAGTCATCTAAATTACCCTCAGATTTGATATTCGCTCCGACGTCGGTAGCTTTTCTACTCAGGAAATAATTTCTGACATTAGATCAATTTGAGAAAAAAAATTTCTCTTTTGACATCTTGATATTTAAAAAAAAGATGCTCTGAGTAAAATTTCCGGATATATAAACTTTTTGAGGAAAATATAAATAAATTTTTTAAATAAATTTATCTTGAAAACAGTGGGTCCTAGAGAAAAAATGAATAAAATAAAAAATTAAAGAAAATTAATTTCACAGATTTTATTTAGTGCATTTTTTCAATATCTGTAATGGTTTACGATTTACAAGCCTTTAAAAATTAACCTTCTTAATTGTTATACTTCAATAACCTTCTTACACGGAGAAGGTCATCTTTTGATGGACTTTAACGCCTAAAATGTTCAAATTTTGAAAAAATGAACTACTAGGTGTACAAAGAGAAACTCTGCTAAAATCTACAAAATTCAAATTTACCCTGTGGCTGAGTTTCATTTTGTACACCTAATAAAAAACTTGTAGGAAATTTACTTCTCTATAAATTTGTACTTAATTATTTTTTCTAGGATGCACCATTTTCGGAAAATAATTTTTTTTTTAAATAAATTTATCTTGAAAACAGTGCGTCCTAGAGAAAAAATTAATAGAATAAAAATTAAAGAGAATTAAATTTCCAACAGATTTTATTTAGTGCATTTTTTCAATATCTGTAACGGTTTACGATTTACAAGCCATAAAAATTAACCTTCTTAATTGTTATCCTTCAATAACCTTCTTACACGGAGAAGGTCAACTTTTGATGGACTTTAACGCCTAAAATGTTTAAAATTGTGAAAAAATGAACTACTAGTTTTCCCTCAGAAAGGTCCGTGGGCAAAAAAAAAGATTCCGGAGACGCCGAACGTGCGCGTTTGTCGATTTCGTGCGTGAAATCCTTCGGTTTACCTAAAAAGTCAGTTTTTGTTCGAGAAAGGAGTTTAAGGAATGGGTATAAAATACCCAATGGCGGAATAGTGGAAATTCCTTTAGAAATCGTTAATTTTACGGTCTTTTTTAATTTATTGGGACCCTAATTAATTTTAGTTCATTAGTTTTTAGGCGCTCAAATAACTTTAAAAAAAATCAATAAAAATTCCTTTGCGGAGAAACTATGTGCAATATTAGTTTAAAAAATAGTTCAAATTTTTGAAGGAACTACGTTTCATCATAAATCCAGGAGAATCGAACCCACGACCTTAGAGATTAAGACTTTTCCATCGTGCGTTGAGTAGCTTTTCGACAGCATAACGTCATAACTTCGGCATTCATTAAATCGTCATAAAATGGCGGGAATGGTTTACTAGGCCTAAATACTTTCCGTACTACAGACATTTCGTTATAATTTTCAATTCTTTATGACGAGTTTAATCTCATTATTGTTAAAGAACTGGTTTGAAGAGCTTCCAACGAAAACTTCCTTAAAGAGAGTGACATATAGGAGGGGAAGTATATAGGAGGAAGTATAACGGAGGGGACGTAAAACGGAGGGGGGGGAGTATATGGGGGAAGTATAACAGAGTGGGAAGTATAAGGGAACGAAAGTATAACGAAGGGAGGGATAGTATAAAGGAGGGGGAAGTATAAAGGAGGGAAAGAATAAGGGGGGAACTTTTTTAAGACAAATTTTCCGGGTTTTTTTTTCGAAAAATTTTTTAAGTTTTTTTTGAAAAAATATCCGGGATTTTTTTTTGTAAAATTTTTTAAGTTATTTTTTTTCGAAAATTTTTTTAAGTGTCATGGTAGAAATAATGGGCTCTTTGGCCTAGGGATGTGCCTCTCGTAATGGGTAGAAGTACGAAATTTCTCCCTACTAAAAAAAAAAAATTAGGAATGGGAAGCGGATGGGGGGGAGTATACAGAGGGGGAAGTATAAGGGAGGGGAAGTTTTTCGAAAATTTTATAGTAAGAGCAACAGCAAAATAAAGTAACACGGGAGTTTTTGGTTGAAAAACCGTAAAAACCTTTGAAAATCGTCAAAATTTGAGTTATTAGACAAAAGAGACAGAAAAAATGCTCAAATTTGGTCAAAATGGAAGTTTAATGATAAACTACTTGTTTGAAGAGCTTCCAACGAAAACTTCCTTAAAGAGAAGAAAAATGTAAGAGGGGGAAGTATAACGATGGGGATGTATAAGGGAGGGGAAGTATAACAGAAGGGGAAGTATAAGGGAGGGGAAGTATGAAGGAGGGGAAGTATAAGGGAGAGGAAGTATAACGGAGGGAGAAGTACAAGGGAGGGGAAGTAGAACAGAGGGGTAGTATAACAGAGGGGAAGAATAGTAGTAGGTAGTTTTTTTTTTTTCGAAAATTACTTTTTGTGATATTTTATAAGTTCAAGGTAGAAATAGTGGGATTTTTGCCCAAGAGAGGTCCTCTAGTAACGGGTGGAAGTATGAAATTTCTCCCTACTAAAATGATAATTGATGTTGAAAATAGATAATCGTTTTACACCAAAAATTCGTAAAAATATATGGAGTAATTGGTGAAAATTTGGTAAAATAGGACCTCAGCGAATTTTTTAAAATTCCCAACATACTTATCTCCGCCATTTTTTCGAAATTCAAAAATCGCCCTCGTTAGTTTTTTGTTCACGACTAAAGAAAATTTGGTGAAAATCGGTGAAAACTGTGGCCGTAAAGTGTTCCGGAAAAAATTGCTACGGCCGGACGGCCGGCGGACAAAATTGAGATCGGTAAAGATCAATATTGAATTGACCCTCGGGGTCCGGAAGACCCTTCCCCAAAAACCCGACGTGAGGGTATCACAATAACTTCTTTAAGGAAGTTAATATCTTTAGATGTCCTGATTTCAGGTAGCAAGGATTTAGGGTGAAGGGCGCACAAGGCAACCTTGCTTTTTCCGTCAATCCTCTTCTCTTTGAGCAGCCCCTTGAGAGATTTGAGGATGAAGAAGAAGTTTTATGATATGGAACTAGGTTGAAAGGCGTTGGTTCTTGATAAATAGGTTGTCGATTGTAGATTCTGCAGTAAGCCATTATTTGAATTGGAAATGGTGACGTTTCAATTTTATCGTAGCTTACAATGTTAACGGCCGTGTAAGTCACCTGATACGCAGAGCTCCGGAGCGAACAACTGAAACGGAAGTGAGTACCGAATCGAATCACATTTCACGTCCCACGCGCCACCGTTTTATCCAACGATCGCTCCCCTATCTCCGACCTCACAAAATCTCGGAAGAAAAAAAACATGTAATGATAATTTCTGACAAGTTTGAATCTGATGAAACGCCACGCATTTTACATAATTTCGCAAGGATGTCCTCTGTGGTAAACTCGACTTTTTTGTGGGTGGAATGACTTAAATTTAAATCAATCGGGAGGACAGTCGGGCTATTGTTGTCGCCGGAACATCTTGATTGAATTAGTTTTAAATTATTCATTGTATTCCCAAAATAGGCCCCCTGTGTGGTCCAGTCAATCCTTTCTTTTCTTTTCTCCAAATCCTTGGAATATCTCATTTAAGCCCAGATTTATCGCTCATATTTCAAAAATTGGTCGAAAAAGGTGAGATTTCAAAAAAACTAAACGTTATTGCTCGTACGTGTTTCCACAGTGGCGTTTATCGGTGCGTGTGTTCTCTCGCATTAGCGTAATCTTGCTCTTTATAAGGTACATATCTCCTTTTTTGTCCAATAAAGAACAATTCTAAACTAGCCTCAAAGGTATTCGGAACTAATGGTAGGAACAATTTAAAAACACTAGAAACTCGTGTCATTTCGTAAACTTTTACTTCGTAGAACTCTTCAAAAGATATAAACTTTAAACGGTCGTAAACCTTTCGGACAATTTTGCGAAATAAATTGATTTCCCAGGCGTATAAATTTGCGTAATTGATGTTATCCTTGTAATCTTGTTTATTGCATAGGGTATATTCATAGTCGGAATCAATTTCCTTTCATTGCCCTGATTGAAGAAAAGTAAAGTTCAACAATGCGTATTGTCGTGCTCGGATGCAAATCAACATCCACAATGGAGGGGAGGATTTAAGGATAAAACGGAGACAAAGGTCGCGTTCCCTCATTACCTTGATTGATATATACCCCGGGCCTCCCTCAACTGATAAATTATCCGCATAATTACAATTCTCTTTCAAAATGACATATTAATCTAATTTAGGCCCCATACTTTTCGAAACTAATCTTTTTAGTCTTAAATAGGCCGTTTTGAAACGCTCTTTTGATAAATTCTCTGATTACCTCCAGGCTTTTTAAACGGGTTATTAATATTGTTTTTGCCGGGAGAGCACGTAGTTTTCGGCAGACTTTCACCGGGGAGGCAGACGATCAAATTGAAATACAAGCTTCACTACTATATGTGTGGAAGTGTTATTTACGTCGAATTTACACCCTATGAAATATCGCTTCCCTTTTTATAAGCTTTCTTAAAACGGTAAATATCCAAGACTAGAAGAAAGCAACGTTTAATACTCAAAAGCTCTTTCGACCGATATCACCTCGAATTTCTCAGTTTTAGACCGAATAAGGGGTATCTCACGACGCGTTTCGGCTTAAAAAGCCTCGTCAGGAGTGGTTCTATCTCTTGGAGAACGGTGACAGCGGTGAGCTTTAGGGAGACGGTTTGTTTCCGGCTTCCCGCTGTATCCACTAAATCTCTCGGAGATAGGTTCACAGTGAAAAGATAGAAATGCTTTGTGATAAAGGGAAAGCTCACCTGACGAGGCTTTTTAAGCCGAAACGCGTCGTGAGATATCCGTATCACAGTCATTTCTTCGGCTAAAATCTACAAATTCAAATTTCCTGTGGCTGAGTTTCATTTTGTACACCTAATAAATAAAAATTGTAGGAAATTTAATTTTCTATAAAGTTCTTAATATTTTTTTCTAGGATGCACCATTTTCGGAAAATAATTTTTTTTAAATAAATTTATCTTGAAAACAGGGCGTCCTAGAGAAAAAATGAATAGAATAAAATTAAAGAGAATTAAATTTCCAGATTTTATTTAGTGCATTTTTTCAATACTGTAACGGTTTACGATTTACAAGCCTTTCAAAATTAACCTTCTTAATGGTTATACTTCAATAACCTTCTTACACGGAGAAGGTCAACTTCGATGGACTTTAACGCCTAAAATGTTCAAAATTTTGAAAAATGAACTACTAGGTGTACAAAATGAAACTCGGCTAAAATCTACAAAACTAAACGTTATTGCTCGTACGTGTTTCCACAGTGGCGTTTATCGGTGCGTTGTTCTCTCGCATTAGCGGTAATCTTGCTCTTTATAAGGTACATATCTCCTTTTATTGTCCAATAAAGAACAATTCTAAACTAGCCTCAAGGTATTCGGAACTAATGGGAGGAACAATTTAAAAACACTAGAAACTCGTCATTTCGTAAACTTTTACTTCGTAGAACTCTTCAAAATGATATAAACTTTAAACGGTCGTAAACCTTTCGGACAATTTTGCGAAATAAATTGATTTCCCAGGCGTATAAATTTGCGTAATTGATGTTATCCTTGTAATCTTGTTTATTTTGCATAGGGTATATTCATAGTCGGAATCAATTTCCTTTCATTGCCCCTGATTTGAAGAAAAGGTAAAGTTCAACAATTGCGTATTGTCGCTCGGATGCAAATCAACATCCACAATGAGACAAAGGTCGCGTTCCCTCATTACCTTGATTGATATATACCCGGGCCTCCCTCAACTGATAAATTATCCGCATAATTACAATTCTCTTTCAAAATGACAATTAATCTAATTTATGGCCCATACTTTTCGAAACTAATCTTTTTAGTCTTAAATAGGCCGTTTTGAAACGGTCTTTTGATAAATTCTCTGATTACCTCCAGGCTTTTTAACGGGTTATTAATATTGTTTTTGCCGGGAAGAGCACGTAGTTTTCGGCAGACTTTCACCGGGAGGCGACGATCAAATTGAAATACAAGCTTCACGTACTATATGTGGAAGTGTTATTATGTCGAATTACACCCTATGAAATATCGCTTATCCTTTTATATAAGCTTTCTTAAAAAGGGGAAATATCCCAAGACTTGAAGAAAGCAGCATTTAGATACCAAAAACCTGGAGCGTCTTTCGACCTCGAATTTCTCAGTTTTTAGACCTAGAAATCTTTCGCTGAAAAATGAAAACATAATAAAGAAGTTTCCTTCTCATTTCTATCTTTTCACTGTGAACCTATCTACGAAAGATTTAGTGGATGAGGTGGTAAGTGGCTCTATCTCTTGGAGAACGGTGGCGGCGGAGAGCTTTAGAGAGACGGTTTGTTTCCGGCTTCCCGCTGTATCCACTAAATCTCTCGGAGATAGGTTCACAGTGAAAAGATAGAAATGATTGTGATAGAGGGAAAAGCTCACCTGACGAGGCTTTTTAAGCCGAAACGCGTCGTGAGATATCCGTTCTCACAGTCATTTCTTCGGCTAAAATCTACAAAATTCAGATTTACCCTGTGGCTGAGTTTCATTTTGTACACCTAATAAATAAAACTTGTAGGAAATTTAATTCTCTATAATTTGCACTTAATTATTTTTTTCTAGGATGCACCATTTTCGGAAAATAATTTTTTTTTTAAATACATTTACCTTGAAAACAGTGCGTCCTAGAGAAAAAATGAATAGAATAAAAATTAAAGAGAATTAAATTTCCAACAGATTTATTTAGTGCATTTTTTCAATATCTGTAACGGTTTACGATTTACAAGCCTTTAAAAATTAACCTACTTAATTGTTATACTTCAATAACCTTACACGGAGAAGGTCAACTTTTGATGGACTTTAACGCCTAAATGTTTAAAATTTTGAAAAAATGAACTACTAGGTGTACAAAATGAAACTCGGCTAAAATCTACAAAATTCAAATTTACCCAGTGGCTGAGTTTCATTTTGTACACCTAATATAATCCACCTACTTGCGGAATACAACTCAATAAAAATTAAAATGTAAATAAAGGAGGGTTTTTCTCGGTCAAATTATCTAAAAAACGCCAAATTTGGTAAATTTTTGGTTTCTGGAGAAGATAAAGGTAGATTGGCCGGTTCTACGCCAGGAGGAGGAGGAGGTGAAAATGAGAATTTCAGCTGTTTGTCAAGGGGGGAGGAAAGGAAATGAGGAGAGCTGGACTTCGCAAACAGAAGAGTTTGCTTGAGCCTCCTCCTGGCGTAGAACCGGCCTATTTATATCTACCTTTCTCTTCTCCAGAAACCAAAAATTTACCAAATCTGGCGTTTTTTTAGACAATTTGACCGAGAAAAAAGCCTCTATGTTTTCATTTTTCTGCGAAAGGTTTCTCGGTCTAAAAACTGAGAAATTCGAGATAACAGGTCGAAAGAGGCTGCAGGTTTTTGAGTATCTAAACGCTGCTTTCTTCAAGGCTTGGGATATTTACAGTTTTAAGAAAGCCTATAAAAAGGGAAAGATAAGCGATATTTCATAGGGTGTAAATTCGACGTAAATAACACTTCCCACACATATAGTACGTGAAGCTTGTATTTCAATCTGCTGAAACTGGGGTTTTTCGGCCCTTTGCGATCCTGCTCCCTGCAGTTTCAATTGAGGCGCTCCGGGTACGAAGGGCGAACTCGACATCGGACAAAATTTTTTTTTTCATTTTCAGATTCTAGACCTTTTGAAGAATACACCCATGTAATTTTTATATTGAGTTTGCCCTTTTTTCCCCTTTAAAATACGTAAAAACCGATATGTGGCAAAGCTCTAACTGCGAAATCCGAGCGGGTACGAAGGGCGAACTCGTATCCTAGTCCACTACCCCCTCTCCTTTTCCGGGAACCCCACTCCTCTTGGAACAGCTCACCGCCACGAAATAAAAATATATATATACATTTTGTGAATTAATAATCGTAAAAAAAATTCGAAAATTTTTAAAAAACCCTTTCCTCTATGATTCTATAAAATCTAAAATCTCGCCACGTAAATTCCAGACAGTGACTTTTCTGTCGAGTTCGCCCTTAACATAAAACTTTAAAATGCGAATATCTCGAAACTACGTTTTGTCGAGTTCGCCCTTCGTACCCGGAGCGCCTCAATTGTTGTTTTTTATAATGAAGGTGAGCTTAAACGTGAGCTAGGAATAAAGAATAAAACTCCTCGATGATGTTTAAGGGCGGTAATAGACCGTGGAGGATCTGTTTTGACGGCGGTTCGTTTAAAACTCGCTTAAGACACCGTGTGCCATCTGCACCCGACAACATTTATTTCATAAAGCCCTCCCTTTAAGCGTTCGCTCATCTTGTAATTATGAAACGAGCGGGTCATTCGAATCTCATCTCTCCTTCTCACTCGTGAGATCCACCTGTGAGCCATTACGTTTACCCGCCACCTTATACGGGATTCGAAGTTTAAACTCTATTATTACATCTTTCACGCGGGTCGTCGTTAATTATCGAACTCTACGAACTAGAAGACCTCACACGTGAACTTCGCGAAAGAAAAAAGGCCGCCGTTTAGGGTAAAAAACCCATTATATGCGACTTTTGATAAGACTTGCTTCAATAATTCGTCTTTTAATAGACCCGGGTGTAAACAAGTCTCCTGCTCCTCTTATTCCTTTTACGGCCGAATTTCCGACTTGCGTAATTAATCTTTTTCCCTTTTAGCTCAGAAGCCGACGCCCAACTTCTAAGAATCACGGTTTCCATCTGACATTTTTTTTCTCCACTCTTTATTATGATATTACCAGAATGTAGTTTCGATAACGACGCCCATAAGTCGAGGCCTTCGGACAAATTGAGGTTTTGCATAAGTACAATTTTATATATTTCTACCGAGGAGAAAGGGTTATCGAGGGCGGAGGAGGCCTCACGCTGAGATACACAAGCTCTCTCCCATGATATGCGACATACAACCACTTCCTTTACAACGCAGAACGACTTTGAGAAATTAATTAAATAAATTTTTTTTTTCTGCTGTTCAGAATTATTTGAATAGGGGGAGACCCTTGTATCGTACAGGTAATATTATGTTTAATTATGGTTTACAAGCTTCTCGGTCTAAAATGCCCGTGTAGAGACTTCCGACAAGAGCTAAATTAAAAAAAAAAAATTATACGATTGGAATTTAATTTTTTTTTCTCCAAATAATCCATAACTCTATCGGATAAAGCATATCTGGCAGCAAAGAACTTTTTTCTCCGACAATTTCTCAAAAAAAAAAACATCTGCGTTCTGGGATTCGAACCCAGGATCCTGCTAATTACTGGTAAATCTCATTAACCATCTGGTGGCAGCCCTTTCGCCGTAAAGGCTAGTCGCCCTAATTTCACCCTAAAAACTACGTTTTAAGCCGTATTGTGGGTAGGGCCACTAGGGCCATTAAGTCGAGATGCTTACATGACGAATTGTCTTTTAAACGCCCGGATACTTGATTAAACGGGTGTTTCTACACCAGAAAAACGAAGAAAACGATCTAAAACCCAGTTAAAGAGATGTTTAACGCCCGGACACTTGATTAAACGGGTGTTGCAACACCAGAAATTTCGAGAAAAGTGACCAGAAACCAGGTAAAAGTGATGTTTAATGAAGGCTCTAGCAATCGGGCTACAGCGCCAACTTTCTTTTCAATGAAACTTGTTATTTGTTCTTACCTCACAAAAAATAGTTACTACACTACTCACCCTAAAATTCAAACGACTATATCTCCCTTAATATTTGAGTAATTTTATTTTAAGGGTATCATTTGAAAGATAAAACGATTCCTTTAAGGATCTGAAAGCGAAAGTATTTAAACTCTAATTGTTTAGCCCCAGCGGGTCGTCAAAGAAAAAATACAGTGATGCCAATTTTATCGTTTAATTTTAATTTTATCGTTTTTAACATCCTAAAAGTCTGCGAAAAAGGTCTACCCATGTCTGTGTTGCCGTCCGGCCGTTCTTCGCTGTTTTTACTCTTTACGGCCTCAATTTTTATCTTTTTTTCACCTTTTCATAGAACCTCCTTTTTGTCTCTTGAAAATATGAGTTTGAAAATTCACTGGGCCCAAAATTGAAATTTTTTTTTTCTCCCTTTAATATCAAATTACAAATATTCCGATTTCTTGTCAATATTATCTTAATCTGGATTTTCAGGGTGAATTATTGAGCGTTGATATATCAAAAGAAGAGGAAGAAAAAAAGTCATGTTAAGTTTCTCGGGTATTTTGTTACAATGTCCATAAGTCTCAGCGGTCGTTTCAAAATTTATTACCCGGTATATCTAGAAACTAGTTTTTTTTTTCGCTAATAAAATGCCACAATGTTGCTAAATATTGAAATAAAAGATTTTTTCATTGCTAAAATGAATTTTTTTTTAATGAGGGTTTTAATGGTTAACATGCTGATTTAATTATGTAAAAAAATTAGTTGGAAGAGTATAAAAAAGAAGACTGAAAGGGCCACCAACGTCGTTTCGGAGGGTTGAAAAAAGTGTCCAAAGCACAAAGCATGTTTTTTTTGTCTTTCTGGCGCTCTGATTTATTCGATACTTTTCGGCTCTTCAATCATTCCCTGACCACTAAAGAATTTTTTTTGTTTATAAAAAAATCTCTACACTTTTTTTTTTCAAAGAGTTGAAAAAATTTCGTAACAAAGTAAATTGATTTTTTCCAAAAGAATATTGAAATGTGTATGTGGGTGGTAAATTTTTCCTCTTTTTCCCTCCACTTGTCTATTTTGCCGTTCTATAAATTATCGACCTCATGCAGTATTTAACTCACATTTTAATCGAATAAACTTCAGGATGCAATAAAACGACTTAAACGATAGTCCTTTATATGGGAATTGCTCTCCCGCCCTGCCCCCAAAGACAGCAATAAATTCTATCAGCTATAAATAAAACATCGATTTAATTTTTCCCCCAACAATAATCAAATACGCAATTATTAAACCATAAATAACAAAAAATTCTTATTTTCAGAAAAATTTTTGTTTCCATAAAAAAATTTATTTATTGCAAAAAGTTATTTTAAAAAACAAGACCACCCATGAAATATCACAAAAATGTCTACCCTAAATTTATTAAATCACTTAGAATTATAATAAACACGGACAGTGAACAAAAGACCGACTTTGACAAGAATTATAAGGTTGGAGGTAGCTTCTGAATTAATTTGACTAAAAAAAAATTAAAATAGACCTATAAGAAACGGAATTCTTATTTCAAGTCTTTGTTTTCTGAGTGTTCTAAATAAAAAGGAAAAGGAATTTAGACAGAGGGCAAATTGATTTGTCTCGCAGTCGCTGCGTTGTCTACAAGGATAGAGTCGTCATAAAGCCCTCCCCTTTATTTACATTTACCTCAGATCTGGTCTTGTTCGGCCAATAACCACCAATCATCCTATTTTAAAACAAAAAGTAACAAGGCTCTCGAAAGCAGCGATCCGAGTGACAAATGGTTTCACATTCAAAACGCTGTAAGACATCGTGAAAAGGGAAAAAGAACGTTTTTACGTCTTTTAAAGTCCTTCTTTTTTTTCTGTCACGAAAATATTCGAGGTTGACCCATAAAAACCGATGTTTTTTCTCACCCATAAAAAGAAAATCGTTGGAAAAAGAACATGGCAGAAAAAATCATCCACGCCCACTATTCTGGACGATTTCCAGCAGAATATTTATTTATTAAAAATTAAGAATGGCTAAAAACCTCATATCGCCCTAAAATCGTCTCATCCTAACTGCAATGCGGCATAAAATGTTGTTTTTAAAATAGCGAAATACAATTTCGTCCTATAAGCAACTCGACCAAATCTCACCCTTCCCACAATACGGCTTAAAACGTAGTTTTTAGGGTGAAATTAGGGCGACTAGCCTCTACGGTGAAAGGGCTGCCACCAGGTGGTTAATGAGCTTTACTAGTAATTAGCAGGATCCTGGGTTCGAATCCTTAAGCCGAAATGGGTTCGAATTCTTAAGAATGGCTAAAAACCTCATATCGCCCTAAAATCTTCTCATTCTATCTGGAATACAGCATAAAATGTTGTTTTTAGGGCAAATAGGGCGAGTTGGTTCTAGGATGAGTGGTATTTTAAAAGAGCGAAATACAATGCTCCCTATAAGCAACTCGACCAAATCTCACCCTACCTACAATACGGTTTAAAACGTAGGTTTTAGGGTGAAATACTAGCCTTTACGGCAAAGGGCTGCCACCAGGTGGTTAACATCTCTTTTACCGGGTTTCGGGTCATTTTCATCGAATTTCTGGTGCAGAAACACCCGTTTAATCAAGGTCCGGGCGTTAAACATCTCTTTAACCGGGTTTCGGGTCATTTTCCTCGAATTTCTGGTGTAGAAACACCCGTTTAATCAAGTGACCGGGCGTTAAACATCTCTTTCACCTGGTTTTATATCGTTTTATTCGATTTTCTGGTGCAGAAACACCCGTTTAATCAAATGTCCGGGCGTTAAACATCTCTTTTACCGGGTTTCGGGTCGTTTTCGTCGATTTTATGGTGTAGAAACACCCATTTAATCACGTAATCGGGCGTTAATAGAATCCTCATCTATTTTTGAAAATTGCAAAATTGTGCAATTTGGTATGCGGGGTAAAGATTTAATTTAAAAGAATCAAAGCGATAACGAGATAAAACTATTTAATTTATGTTAGATATAGTTAAGAGTTAAGATCCCCTTTAAGGAGCCTGCGGTTCTGTTACTAATTAGCCACTTTTCCATTTACGGTCCCTCTCGGGGCCTCTGATCGGTGTGACACCTCGTAGCTCAACTTCTGATCTTTATCCTTATCTTTGTAAATAAAGTTAGGCACCGAGAGGGGAAAAAACTCCAACTTTTAATTGGTCAACTCTGTTTTGATCAAGGCGTCAATATTTTAATAAAAGTGGCGCCCGAGCCCACATACTGACAGGTTGTCAGATTAGAAGTTAAGTCCGTAATTAAGAACTTCCTATTTTTAACATGAGTTTTAAATATCGACGAATTGACATCTAGTATCTTAATTTATGTAATTTATAAACATTACAAGTTATATTGTGTTAATTATTGAAAGAGTTGGTGTCATTACATTCCCACGGCCTCCTGGATTTCTTTTTATTCCTGTCCTGGCCGAGCCGCTCTGTCCATTTATCCGTTACTCCATGATCCCTGTTCTCATTTGTACATGTTTTCAACTTTTTTTTCTCTCACTTCATACCGCGGGAAATTCCTTTTGTTTGGACTTTCTACCAAATGAAGTGGTTATCTTTTATAATTTAATATCTCATAAAGTTTATGGCGTAATAGGGCTTCTACCGAAAAAGGAGTCGAGAATTTCTATGATTAGGAAACGCCGGGGGAATTTTGACATTTTTTTTTTATACTGAGATTTTACGCGATTGCGGTTTACTCAAATCGATTCCCGACACCCCACGGATCTTATTACAAGCTCGTAAATTTTTACGTCACCAAAAATGTTTAAAATATGTCCAATTTTTAAAAACTATTCTCGTAAAATTATATTTTTAATTTGATAATCTTGATATAAATTTTGTTTTTTTATCAGTCCAAAATTCGCAAAAAAACATAATTTAAAAAGCTCGAATTTTTAAAACAGCAGTGTTAAAAGGAAAAGAAAAAAAAAGTTATTGTGGCAATGTATTGATCTTTATCAATTATGAAGTTGTTTGTGGTGCCAGCCGTCCGTCGTATTTTCCCAAAAACTTTAAGGAAAGAAAGGGATCACTTTTTCGCCTGTCAACTCAAAAGTAGCGATGATTGATAATTATTCTAACCCTGAAAGCAAGATTCTTGGAATATTGATTACGAATATTGATTATCCTTTTTTACGTGATTTTGGTCATTTTCCTCGATTTTTTAGTCAATGAACATCCGTTTTATCGGCTTGAGAGCGTTTAATACCCCTTTTAACGAGATTGTGGTCATTTTCCTCGATTTTTTAGTGTTAGAACATCCGTTTTATCGGCATGAGAGCGTTTAATACCCCTTTTAACGAGATTGTGGTCATTTTCTTCGATTTTTTAGTCAATGAACATCCGTTTTATCGGCTTGAGAGCGTTTAATACCCCTTTTAACGAGATTGTGGTCATTTTCCTCGATTTTTTAGTGGTGGAACATCCGTTTTATCGGTTTGAGAGCGTTTAATACCCCTTTTAACGAGATTGTTCATCATGAGATCATTCCAAAATTCGCAAGAAACATATTTAAAAAGCTCGAATTTTTAAAACAGCAGTGTTAAAAGGAAGAAAAAAAGCCGCTTTTTAAGTTATACTTTATTGATCTTTATCAATCATGAAGTTGTTTGTGGTGCCAGCCGTCCGTCGTATTTTCCCAAAATCTTCAAGGCTACATTTTTCATCAAATTTTTCCAGAATCTTCCCCCATTTGAGGAACGCTTAAGGAAGAAAGCGATCACTTTTTCGCCTGTCAACTCGAAAGTAGCGATGATTGTGATTTATAATTATTCTAACCCTGAAAGCAAGATTCTTAGAATATTGATTACGAAATTCTGTATCACGTAGAATCATTAGTAAAGACATGAGAAACGTTATGAATTATGATTTATGTTCTCGAATAAGGCCTAATTAATATTGTCGCAGATCCGACGATATGATCTGCGCCCCGACCCAGTTTCTAAACGAAATTCTTTATATAATTTCCTTAAAAAAATACATCAATATTTCCTTTTCGACGGAATTTCAACTATTCTAGAAAATGTTAATTAATCCGGATTCTTAGAAAGAAGGCTCGTGATAAAAAATTTTTGTGAGTCCACCCACCAAAGGTCGGAAATTACAGGTTTTACTGTTAACAGAACACCCCCAAGTATAATAGGGTTTAATAAATCCGCGACATGAAGTTATGATGAAGGCGGACTCGATAATAAGCCAGGAAAGGTGTGAGAAAGCAGACCCTAAGGGGCAAAACGAATTTAGTTATCCATAACTCAAAAAAATCTCTTTTTTTTTTCAAGAAAAGAAAAAAAAATTCAAAACCTAATTAGCGACGTTTATTTTCAATTAGGATTCCTTCAAACCGCATTTTCTTTTTTTAAACCTGCTTTTTTTCCGATTGGTAATTTTTAAATTCTTCGTCTTCTCGATTCACTATCATATTCTAGGAAGTTAAGATTTATTAACTGCGAAAAATTATCTTTTTCGTTTTTGCGACAGCACGACTGCTATTTCATACCGATCTTGTTTACGATAAGGGCGTCAAAGGAACCGCCAAATTGACCCGGTTTTTTTTTTTTTCTTTTGATTTTCTGGGATGAAATGCTTTCAGAATGATTTACACTTCGGTTTTAGTAAATTCAAGAAATTCATACAACTTTTGTGTTATACCCGCGTCATTTTCTTCGATTTTCCGGTGTTAAAACACCCATTTCGGGCGTTTTTCACACGAGTTTATGGTCATTTCCCTTTACTTATCTGTGTGAAAACACCCATTTTGTTTTGAGAGCGTTTAATACCCTTTTTATCGAGATTGTGGTCATTTTCATCGATTTTTCGGTGTTAAAACACCCGTTTCGGCCGTTTTTCTCACGAGCTTATGGTCTCTCTTTATTTGTCTATTTTGAAAAACGGCCGAAACGGGTGTTTTAACACCGAAAAATTGAAAAAATGACCTCAATCTCGTTAAAAATTGTATTAAACGCTCTCAAACCAAAATGGGTGTTTTCACACGATAAATAAAGTGAAATGATGATATGTTTAATACCCTTTTTAACGAGATTGTGGTGGTTCACCATGAAATGACCATAAACTCGTGCGAGAAACCGAAAAATCGATGAAAATGACCACAATCTCGTTAAAAAGGGTATTAAACATATCATCATTTCACATTATTTATCGTGTGAAAACACCCATTTTGGTTTGAGAGCGTTTAATACAATTTTTAACGAGATTGAGGTCATTTTCTTCGATTTTTCGGTGTTAAAACTTAAAACACCCGTTTCGGCCGTTTTTCACACGAGCTTATCTTTATGTCTCTCTTTATTTGTCTGTGTTATAACACTCATTTTATCGGTATGAGAACGTTTAATACCCTTTTTACGAGATTGTGGTCATTTTCCTCCATTTTTTAGTGTTGGAACATCTGTTTGATCCGTTAACACCCTTTTTAACCATATTGAGGTCATATTCTTCGATGTTTCGGTGTTAAAACACCCGATTTGGGCGTTTTTCACTCTAGTATATGGTCATTTCCCTTTGTTTATTTGTGTGAAAACACCCATTTTATCGGTATAAGAGCGTTTAATACCCTTTTTATCGTGATTGTGGTCATTTTCTTAGATTTTTCGATGTTAAAACACCTGTTTCGGGCGTTTTTCAGTTTATGGTCATATCCCTTTATTTATGTATCTGTGTGAAAACACCCATTTTATCGGTTTGAGAGCGTTTAATACCCTTTTAACGAGATTGTGGTAATTTGTCTCGATTTTTTTTAGTGGTGGAACATCCGTTTTATCGGTAGGAGAGCGTTTAATACCCATTTTAACGAGATTATGGTCATTTTCCTTTATTTTTTAGTGTTAGAACATCCGTTATATCAAGTATTTGATCCTTTAACACCCTTTCTAACGAGTTTGTGGTCATTTTCCTCCTATTTCATGCTCTAAAAAACCCTTTTAGCTTGCGCTCGGGAGTTGGCAATCCTGTGAAAGGGTTTTTGGTAGTTTTTCTCGTTTTTCTGGTCAAGAAATACGGTTTCCGGACCTTTCTTTACATCCTTTTACAAGAGAAAAAAAAAAAACTTTTACATCATATTCAAGTTCATTTCTGGCCATCAGGATATTTGGCCGGATCATCAGAAGTGGGATGATAATTTTTAAGTTGCTCATAATCGGCAGTATTTTTTCTTGAAAATTAGGTCGCATCTTTGCAAAAGGTTTAAAAATAGTTTAGAAAACGAACATTATTCGTAATTGTGGGTTAAAACGTAGGTTTTGAATTATAGCTTTTTTATACGGTACAGGTTAAAATATCGCCTTGGAGCCATACAAGTCAACTAAGCGTTTTGAAAAAAGGTACGATAAAGATCCGAAGATCGGAACCCTTATGTCATCTCCGATTTCGTAGCCGTCAAAGTGGGCGGTGACCGTTGCCTTCTGTGCATAAAGGGCAAATTCGAGACGTCTTGACACCAATCTCTTTTAAGTGCTGTTATCCAAGGACCTTTTGCAACTGAAATTCGATGGTACTAAACGGAAAGAAGAAAACACCCCTTAAATCTTGCTGTACACGTTTTTTTAAAGACAGAGTGAAAAGGGTAACCATATAAAGACCTACATGGAAATCCATATATGTGTTTACTGTTTTTGAACTTGTGGTGGGAAAAAGACATGCACACATGTAACGAAAAGATGACTTCTGCCTCTTGACTATAAATAAAACTTATGGAGGGAAACACCATTATTGTGTTTACAAACGGCTTGAAATAATGGAAAAGAAGTCTTTTAAGGAGTGTGAGTCACAATTTTATAATCAACTTTCTACGCAAAATTTTATGTTGGGAAGATCTGTGGGATTGTTGTCGCTGCCATATTTTTGACGGTGTGGGAAATAATAAACCGTGGAGTAAACACTGTTAGGTTTTATGTCGAAGATTTCAATGGGTACTTTGAATTCTGTTTACACAGGTTTTAAACTTTATGCGGGGTCCAGATTATTATTAACGAGATTGTGGTCATTTTCATCGTTTTTTTGGTGTTAAAACACCCGTTAATGGTCATTTCCCTTTATTTCTCTGTGTGAAAACACCTATTTTATCGGTTTGAGAGCGTTTAAAACCCTATTTAACGAGATTCTTGTCATTTTCATCGTTTTTTTGGTGTTAAAACACCCGTTAATGGTCATTTCCCTTTATTTCTCTGTGTGAAAACACCTATTTTATCGCTTTGAGAGCGTTTAAAACTCTATTTAACGAAATTGTGGTCATTTTCATCGTTTTTTTTTGGTGTTAAAACACCCGTTAATGGTCATTTCCCTTTATTTCTCTGTGTGAAAACACCTATTTTATCGGTCTGAGAGCGTTTAAAACCCTATTTAACGAAATTGTGGTCATTTTCATCGTTTTTTTTGGTGTTAAAACACCCGTTAATGGTCATTTCCCTTTATTTCTCTGTGTGAAAACACCTATTTTATCGGTTTGAGAGCGTTTAAAACCCTATTTAACGAAATTGTGGTCATTTTCATCGTTTTTTTGGTGTTAAAACACCCGTTAATGGTCATTTCCCTTTATTTCTCTGTGTGAAAACACCTACTTTATCGGTTTGAGAGCGTTTAAAACCCTATTTAACGAGATAGTGGTCATTTTCCTTGTTTAAAAATTTTATGTTGGGAAAATCTGTGGGATTGTTGTCGCTGCGATATGTTTTTTGACGGTGTGGGAAATAATAAACCGTGGTGTAAACACTGTAGGGTTTATGTCGAAGATTTCAATGGGTACTTTGAATTCTGTTTACACAGGTTTTCAACTTTATGCGGGGTCCAGAAAAGGAAATTTTACAAAATATAACACGGGTCGCCTTCTGTGAATTAGAACCTGTCCACTTTTCACCGCGCGGCGGCCCGTCAGATGGGGACAAAAGGAAAATCTATATGTGGAAATTGCCTGTTGAATACGTTATGAACTGGACAAAGAAGCTGGCGGAGGATAGCGCACCTAATTGCGTTGCCGTTCGATTGCTCCGCCTCTATTGTCCACCGTATTGTCCCGATCTCACGCTGTCCCTTGTTATAAAAGAACATTTTGATATCTCGAGGCGGCATTACGCATAAATCCCCTCGAGTCAAGTTAATGACAGAAATAAAACCCCGATTAAATACAGCCTTGCCTGTTAAAAGTCATCCCGGATTTAACAAGATTGTGGTCATTTTCTTCGATTTTTCGGTGTTAAAACACCCGTTTATGGTCATTTCCCTTTAATTCTCGGTGTAAAAACACCCATTTTATCGGTTTGAGAGCGTTTAAAACCCTATTTAACGAGATTGTGGTCATTTTCGTCGATTTTTCGGTGTTAAAACACCCGTTTATGGTCATTTCCCTTTAATTCTCTGTGTGAAAACACCTACTTTATCGGTTTGAGAGCGTTTAAAACCCTATTTAACGAGATTGTGGTCATTTTCATCGATTTTCGGTGTTAAAACACCCGTTTATGGTCATTTCCCTTTAATTCTCTGTGTGAAAACACCCATTTTATCGGTTTGAGAGCATTTAAAACCTTTTTTTTTTTTTTTTTTTTTTTTTTTACGAGGGCGTCTTCAACTACTCAGGTTATTTCACCCTCGCGTCAGTGGTGTTTTCCGTCGGAAAAGTTCATTTAGGTACATTGGGTTCAATTTGGGGACCGCCCGCTTTGAACCCTGGACCCCATTGATGAACGCCGTATCGCAATGTTTGGGATTAACGCCTTAACACGCGCGGCCACCGCGACGCCTTATTTTTTTTTATTTAACCCTATTTAACGAGATTGTGGTCATTTTCTTCGATTTTTCGGTGTTAAAACACCCGTTTATGGTAATTTCCCTTTAATTCTCTGTGTGAAAACACCTATTTTATCGGTTTGAGAGCGTTTAAAACCCTATTTAACGAGATTGTGGTCATTTTCTTCGATTTTTCGGTGTTAAAACACCCGTTTTATGGTCATTTCCCTTTAATTCTCTGTGTGAAAACACCCATTTTATCGGTTTGAGAGCGTTTAAAACCCTATTTAACGAGATTGAGGTCATTTTCTTCGATTTTTTCGGTGTTAAAACACCCGTTAATGGTCATTTCCCTTTATTCTCTGTGAGAAAACACCTATTTTATCGGTTTGAGGGCGTTTAAAACCCTATTTAACGAGATTGTGGTCATTTTCTTCGATTTTTCGGTGTTAAAACACCCGTTAATGGTCATTTCCCTTATTTCTTTTTTCTAAAATCTCCCTTTATTCGGGGTTTTCCCTTGTCTTTTGTCTAAAACACCCCTTTTTCGGTGGTGTTTTCTACTGTCTTTTGTCTAAAAACACCCCTTTTCAGTGTTTTTCCTGTCTTTTGACTAAACACCCATTTTCGGTGTTTTCCTGTCTTTTGTCTAAAACACACTTTTTCGGTGTTTTCTCCTGTCTTTGTCTAAAAACATCCCTTTCGGTGGTGTTTCTGCTGTCTTTTGACTACACACCATTTTTCGGTATTTTTTTCTCTTTTGTCTAAAAACTCCCCTCTTTCTGTTTTCCTGTATTTGTCTATAAACACCCTTTTTCGGGTTTCTCCTGTCCTTTGTCTAAAACACCCTTTTTCGGTGATTTTTGTTTTTTTTTTTTCTTTCTAAAATCTCCCCTTATTCGGTGTTTTCTCCTGTCTTTTGTCCAAAAACACCCTTTTTCGGGGGTCTCCTGTCTTTGTCCAAAAAACCCATTTTTCGGTGTTTTCCCTGTCTTGTCTAAAAACACCCACTTTCGGTGTTTTCTCCTGTCTTTGCTATAAACGCCCCTTTTTTGTGTTTTCTCTTTTGTCTAAAAACGCCCCTTTTTCGGTGTTTTCTCCTGTTTTTTTTCTCTTCAAATCTCCCCTTATTCGGTGTTTTCCTCTTATGTCTAAAAACACCCCTTTTTCGGTGTTTTCTCCTGTCCTTTGTCTAAAAACCCCCTTTTTTGACTTCCTTTTTTTTTTTTTTTTTTTGTTTCTAAAAATCTCCCCTTATTCGGTGTTTTCTCCTGTCTTTTGTCCAAAAAACACCCCTTTTTCGGGGTTTTCTCCTGTCTTTTGTCCAAAAACACCCTTTCGGGGTTTTCTCCTGTTTTGTCCTAAAAACACCCACTTTTGGTGTTTCTCCTGTTTTGGTCTAAAAACGCCCCTTTTTCGGTGTTTTCCCTGTTTTGTAAAAACCCCCTTTTTCAGTGATTTCTCCGTCTTTGACTAAACACCCATTTTCGGTGTTTTTCTGTCTTTTGTGGCGCCGTTCGTCTTCCTCCTACGCGAAGGCCGAAAAACCGGGTAAGCATCCTTATCCATGTTAAAATAAGCTTTTTAACAAAATTTTATTAAACATAAATAACTTTATTAAATTTAAACACCAAAAACGGTAATTTTGCGATTGTCCTCGGGAGAATTGTCCATTAAAAACAGAGAAAGTTTTTTTTTTCTTTGAGTTAACTCGAAATTAATGTTGCTTTTATCGACTTTCGAATTTTTTAATTCTTAGAACTGAATTCTGAAGATAGGAATTTTCAGCTGTTGATTGGGTAATGAAAACGCCAAAATTCTCTGGAAGAATTTATGTCGTTTCTCATTACTGGCCATCTTGCTCTTAAGCAACGTGTTGAATTCTTCATGAGACGTTTTTGAAGGTCTTTATTTGGAATAAAAGTCATTTATAACTGTTTTAAAAGCGACATTAAATCTAAAGAAAGAAAATCGAGCATGTTCACTCCTTTATTGGATGATACGACTCAAATAGGAGATTGACTTTCCCTGGAGAATTATTCGGTGGCCCATCTTCTGAATAATGTATACGTTGGTACACACCTACAGAGGCTTAAATTCTTTTTTCTCATTTTTTTTTTTTCCTGATGGATGATTGGGTTTCCTTTGTGAGATTCCGGCGGGGAAAGTGAAGCGCGTGCTCAGCATCTTCAATTCCCCCAAACAATTCCGGACTGGGGAGGCTTTTTGCCCGACCTCATTCCAAGGATATCATCCAAGGATTAACAACTGGTATCTCATCTCAGCAATGTCGCAGGAACGCTCGGCTAATGATAGAAATTACACATTTCTTCCAGCTACTTTTTTTGTTTACTTTTTTTTTTCTCAAAGGAGCATTTAGTGCAGTTACTTTAAAAAAAAAATTTTAACGGGAGTTTAATTTGATAATAAATAAGACAAATTACACTTAAGAGGTACTAAAAAGGAGAGAAAACCTAAATTTACAAGACATACGAAAGATTCCTTTTTTTTTTTGCTGCCAGAAAATCCATGACGCTCCGGGTACGAAGGGCGAACTCAACAAAACGTAGTTTCGAGATATTCGCATTTTAAATTTTTATGTTTACGGGCGAACTCAACAAAAAGTCATGTCTGGAATGGGAAAAGGAGTGGGGGTTGTGGACTTGTGGGTTCGCCCTTCGTACCCGCTCGGATATCGCAGTTAGAGCTTTGCCGCGTTTCGGTTTTTACGTATTTAAAGGGGAAAAAAGGGCGAACTCAACAAAATATATGGGTGTATTCAAGAGGTCTAGAATCTGAAAATGAAAAAAAAATTGTTGAGTTCCCCTTCGTACCCGGAGCGCCTCATATACCAACCTAAGGGTAAACAAGAAGAAGAAAAAAAGAAAAACTAAGTCAGGCCCCCGGTGGGATTTGAACCTGAGACCTTCGGGTTGCATGAAACATTTCTGAGTGTCCGAAAGAGCTTCTTTTCTTAACTACTCATTCTTTTTTTCCCCATGAGGTAAGAAAAGGAGTAGGATAAGACTCCATTTCGAAGATATTCAGCAAGGGTTTTGGACATATAACCCAAAGGTAGTAGGTTCGAATCCCACTGGGGGCAAATTTTTTTTCGACTTTTTGCAATTTTCTTTCCTCATTTTCTCATTTTGATACAAAAATCAATAATCAGCATTAATGAATTCTTATTCAAATAATTTAAAACATTCGGTACTTTTCAAATGCAAATTTCGAAAGACATTAAAGGTCAATAATTAAATAAGTGAAGTCGCGTGTAAAATAGTGACAGAATTTTAACATAAACGACTTCACAAGGCCTACAATTAACTTTTCCTTTTTCTCAAACCTGGTATTAAACTTTAAAAGTAAACGTCAAAAATACATAAACACCCTTAAAAGGTATTTTTTTTATTAATTAAAAAAAAAATAGTAATTTTAAAGAAACAAACGAAGTTTAAGACAGACAAAATAAGGGGAAAGCAACTAAATGAAATGACAGAAGAATTTTTGAAAGAAAACAGTTCTGAGGGAGAGAATGAGGAGGATTACGCGGGAGAAAAGACCGGTGGGCAATCAATGTCACAAAATATCACCACCCGGGTGGTAATGATTGATGTGGTGTGATTTGAAAATAATGTTGACGGCATTGGGCCTAATTTCACACATGGTTTTTTCACTTAAGCTCCGGTGTTTCTCCTGTCTTTTGTCCAAAACACCCCTTTTCGGGGTTTTCTCCTGTCTTTTGTCCAAAAACACCCCTTTTTCGGGGTTTTCTCCTGTCTTTTGTCCAAAACACCCACTTTTGGTGTTTTCCTGTCTTTGGTCTAAAAACGCCCCTTTTTCGGTGTTTTTCCCTTGTCTTTTGTCTAAAAACACCCCTTTTTCAGTGATTTCTCCTGTCTTTTGACTAAACACCCATTTTTCGGTGTTTTTCTGTCTTTTGTGGCGCCGTTCGTCCTTCCTCCTACGCGAAGGCCGAAAAACCTGGGTAAGCATCCTTATCCATGGGTTAAAATAATAGCTTTTTAACAAAATTTTATTAAACATAAATAACTTTATTAAAATTTAAACACCAAAAACGGTAATTTTGCGATTGTCCTCGGGAGAATTGTCCCATTAAAAACGGAGAAAGTTTTTTTTTTCTTTGAGTTAACTCGAAATTAATGTTGCTTTTATCGACTTTCGAAGATTTTTTAATTCTTAGAACTGAATTCTGAAGAATATGAAATTTTCAGCTGTTGATTGGGTAATGAAAACGCCAAAATTCTCTGGAAGAATTTATGTCGTTTCTCATTACTGGCCATCTTGCTCTTAAGCAACGTGTTGAATTCTTCATGAGACGTTTTTGAAGGTCTTTATTTGGAATAAAAGTCATTTATATAACTGTTTTAAAAGCGACATTTAAAATCTAAAGAAAGAAAATCGAGCATGTTCACTCCTTTATTGGATGATACGACTCAAATAGGAGATTGACTTTCCCTGGAGAATTATTCGGTGGCCCATCTTTCTGAATAATGTATACGCGTTGGTACACACCTACAGAGGCTTAAATTCTTTTTTCTCATTTTTTTTTTTTCCTGATGGATGATTGGGTTTCCTTTGTGAGATTCCGCGGCGAAAGTGAAGCGCGTGCTCAGCATCTTCAATTCCCCCAAACAATTCCGGACTGGGGAGGCTTTTTGCCCGACCTCATTCCAAGGATATCATCCAAGGATTAACAACTGGATATCTCATCTCAGCAATGTCGCAGGAACGCTCGGCTAATGATAGAAATTACACATTTCTTCCAGCTACTTTTTTTGTTTACTTTTTTTTTTTCTCAAAAGGAGCATTTAGTGCAGTTACTTTAAAAAAAAAATTTTAACGGGAGTTTAATTTGATAATAAATAAGACAATTACACTTAAGAGGTACTAAAAAGGAGAGAAAACCTAAATTTACAAGACATACGAAAGATTCCTTTTTGTTTTGCTGCCAGAAGCACGCTCCGGGTACGAAGGGCGAACTCAACAAAACGTAGTTTCGAGATATTCGCATTTTAAATTTTTATGTTACGGGCGAACTCAACAGAAAAGTCATGCACTGGAATGGGAAAAGGAGTGGGGGTTGTGGACTTGTGGAGTTCGCCCTTCGTACCCGCTCGGATATCGCAGTTAGAGCTTTGCCGCATTTCGGTTTTTTACGTATTTAAAGGGGAAAAAGGGCGAACTCAACATAAAATATGGGTGTATTCACCAAGAGGTCTAGAATCTGAAAATGAAAAAAAAAAATTGTCCGATGTTGAGTTCGCCCTTCGTACCCGGAGCGCCACATATACCAACCTAAGGGTAAACAAGAAGAAGAAGAAAAAAAGAAAACTAAGTCAGGCCCCCGGTGGGATTTGAACCTGAGACCTTCGGGTTGCATGAACAACATTTCTGAGTGTTCCGAAAGAGCCTTCTTTTCTTAACTTACTTCATTCTTTTTTTCCCCATGAGGTAAGAAAAGGAGTAGGATAAGACTCCATTTCGAAGATATTCAGCAAGGGTTTTGGACATATAACCCAAAGGTAGTAGGTTCAAATCCCACGGGGGGCAAATTTTTTTTCGACTTTTTGCAATTTTTCTTTCCTGATTTTCTCATTTTGATACAAAAATCAATAATCAGCATTAATGAATTCTTATTCAAATAATTTAAAACATTCGGTACTTTTCAAATGCAAATTTCGAAAGACATTAAAGGTCTAATAATTAAAATAAGTGAAGTCGCGTGTAAAATAGTGACAGAATTTTAACATAAACGACTTCACAAGGCCTACAATTAACTTTTCCTTTTTCTCAAACCTGGTATTTAAACTTTAAAAGTAAACGTCAAAAATACATAAACACCCCTTAAAAGGCGTTTTTTATTAAATTTAAAAAAAAAATAGTAATTTTAAAGAAAACAAACGAAGTTTTAAGACAGACAAATAAGGGGAAAGCAACTAAATGAAATGACAGAAAGAATTTTTGAAAACAGTTCTGGCGAGGGAGAGAATGAGGAGGCATTACGCGGGAGAAAAAGACCGGTGGGCAATCAATGTCACAAAATATCACCAGCCCGGGTGGTAATGATTGATGATGGTGTGATTTGAAAATAATGTTGACGGCATTGGGCCTAATTTCACACATGGTTTTTTCACTTAAACTCCTCCTTGAATTTACAAAGATTCCAACTATTTTGGGCCAAAAACAGCATTTTTTTTCTGGATGCAATTAGAACAAAAGAGGGATGAGATAAGAAAACGTTACGTGGTCTAGCCTGAGCGATTATCGTTTTTCAAGACCCTTATCACGTCTCCATTTTAGGAATCGTCATTAAATGTATTAGAATTCTTCTTGTGCGACAAAGGGGAAATTCTTAGACTTACGTTTCCTTCATTTTTTGACCCCTCTATTTCCTTTATAATCCTAAGTAGCTTTTATTCAAATTTTTTTGACCGCTGTCACCAGAATAATGAGGTTTCATTGGTTACCATTTTGGGTTTTAGCGCATGTCGAGCTTTCCCACCCTCCTTAGAAGGGCATGCGTGGACGAACCCCAGATAATAAGAGGGTGTGATGGCTCAAATACTTGACATAGCGGATGTTCCAACACTAAAAAATCGAGGAAAATGACCACAATCTCGTTAAATAGGGTTTTAAACGCTCTCAAACCGATAAAATAGGTGTTTTCACAGTGAGAAATAAAGGGAAATGGCCATAAACGGGTGTTTTAACACCGAAAAATCAAAGAAAATGACCACAATCTCGTTAAATAGGGTTTTAAAACGCTCTCAAAACGATAAAATAGGTGTTTTCATACAGAGAAATAAAGGGAAATGGCCATAACGGGTGTTTTAACACCAAAAAATCGAAGAAAATGACCACAATCTCGTGAAATAGGGTTTTAAACGCTCTCAAACCGATAAAATAGGTGTTTTCAAACAGAGATATAAAGGGAAATGGATATTAACGGGTGTTTTAACACCAAAAAAACGATGAAAATGACCACAATCTCGTTAAATAGGGTTTTAAACGCTCTCAAACGATAAAATAGGTGTTTTCATACAGAGAAATAAAGGGAAATGGCCATAAACGGGTGTTTTAACACCAAAAAATCGAAGAAAATGACCACAATCTCGTGAAATAGGGTTTTAAACGCTCTCAAACCGATAAAATAGGTGTTTTCAAACAGAGATATAAAGGGAAATGGATATTAACGGGTGTTTAACACCAAAAAAAACGATGAAAATGACCACAATCTCGTTAAATAGGGTTTTAAACGCTCTCAAACCGATAAAATAGGTGTTTTCAAACAGAGATATAAAGGGAAATTACCAATAACGGGTGTTTTAACACCGAAAAATCGACGAAAATGACCACAATCTCGTTAAATAGGGTGTTAAACGCTCTCGAACCGATAAAATAGGTGTTTTCATAAAGAGAAATAAAGGGAAATGGCCATTAACGGGTGTTTTAAGACAGAAAAATTGAAGAAAATGACCACAATCTCGTGAAATAGGGTTTTAAACGCTCTCAAACCGATAAAATAGGTGTTTTCTTAAAGAGAAATAAAGGGAAATGGCCATTAACGGGTGTTTTAACACCGAAAAATCGAAGAAAATGACCACAATCTCGTGAAATAGGGTGTTAAACGCTCTCAAACCGATAAAATAGGTGTTTTCATAAAGAGAAATAAAGAAAAACACAGAAAAATGGGTGTTTAGTCAAAAGACAGGAGAAATCACTGAAAAAGGGGTGTTTTTAGACAAAAGACAAGGGAAAACCCCGAAAAAGGGGTGTTTTTGGACAAAAGACAGGAGAAAACACCGAATAAGGGGAGATTTTGAAGAGAAAAAAACAGGAGAAAACACCGAATAAGGGGAGATTTTGAAGAGAAAAAAACAGGAGAAAACACCGAAAAAGGGGCGTTTTTGGACAAAAGACAGGAGAAAACACCGAATAAGGGGAGATTTTAGAAAGAAAAAAAAAACAGGAAAAATCACCGAAAAAGGGGTGTTTTTCGACAAAGGACAGGAGAAAACACCGAAAAAGGGGTGTTTATAGACAAAAGACAGGAGAAAACACCGAAAGAGGGGAGTTTTTAGACAAAAAGCCACGATTTTGGAAACTCGGAGCTTGAAGTGGAAGCTGAATGTTGATAACTTTTGTTTCAAACTGCGGTTATACTGTGTTGACTAAAATACAACGGGTTTATCCACTTCATAAACGGTCTATAAATCAACTCAAAGTGGCGCTATGGGGTCAAGACCCTAGATTAGCGTATTGATGCAAATAAAACCTCCGAAAGTAACTTTTGTTGAAAGCCCGATTTCTTAAGAAAAAATTTTTATCTCCACATTATTGGACAAATCACCTGTTCCTGAATAGCGTTTAGCACTAATCGACCCCCTTTTTAAAAAAAGAAATTTTGACGGTGAATGGTGACAGTGCTGACTAAGGGTTAAGACATTAGTTTGACTGATAGCCAAAAATGTAATTAACATGTCTAACTCTTAAATTAACCCTTTAGTGCCGCACCGTAATCAAACCCGGAAACCTTTTTGTGTTTACCGACGCAGTTTATAAAATCTTTAAAATGAAAAAAAGAATTTTTTAAGGTCAACAGTTGTTTTATTGTCCCGTAGTTATTACGATAGGATCGGCCCTGAGGGCCCTCCGGGTTAATCGTGATCGGAGCCACCGTACTGCTCTGCCCTCTACAGTAGCCAGTTTCAACCCACTCCAAAGAGAAGTCGGCTACCGGACCTTTCATCTCATTATACCATCTTTTTTAGGCAGTTTTTTTTTATATCTAAATCAATTTAGCCCATTTTTTCTTCCTGATTTTATTGGTGATATAAATTTAATTAAAACTGATTCAGAAAAAAATCAAGTTTCTAAATTTGGATTATTGGTCCTAAAATTTGAATAAATGACTAATTTTTCGCCCCCTAAACATCCTATCCAAAATATCCAACTTTTTGATTAAAATTCGGGGTTGGGAAATAGAATGTTTTACATCATTTTCATTTTTAACTTCCTTAAAGAAGTTATTGTGATACCCTCGACGTCAGTTTATTTTTTCATTTTATATTAGCGACGAAATCTCGTGATGCAGAATGCGAAGATGCTCAAATTTGAGACAGTTGGATTCTTCGGGAAAAAATAAGTGGAATTAAAAAAAAACGAGTCTCCTTGGTCAATTTTAACGGATTTTAGCGCAAAAAACGCTAAATTTTGACATTTTTTAAAAGTTGTCCAAAATCGTCATATGAGTACCTACTCAAATCTACTTGAAATTTTGCGTAGATTACGAATCTGAAATAAAAAATAGGGGTTCTCATTTGAAATAACGAAGTTAGGTTGTGTCTGGGACACCCTGTATATCCAGGTGGATTTTAAACTACACCATCAAATTCTTTGATTTAAATTAAGGGGGTTTACATTTAACTTTTTTTCGTAAAACCACTTTTTAACGCTCTCCCAGACGCTTGCCATGTGTTTCCGGACACCCTGTATACCTCTAAATGCTAAACGTTCAAAAACACCGTGAAACAGGTGTTCCAACACCAAAATGTTGTGTTAAATGCCCAAAAAACCGAGGGAATGGTCCCAAAAAAGCCACGAAAGAATTTAGTTTAAAGGCTCAAAAACACCGTGAAACAGGTGTGCCAACACCAAAATGTTCTTCGAAATGGCCGAACAACCTAGGAAATGGTCCCTAAAAAGCCACAAAGAATTTCAAAGGCTCGAAAACATTGTGAAACAGGTGTTCGAACACCAAAATGTTCTGTAAATGCCCAAACAAACGAGGAAAATGGCCAAAAAAAAGTAGTTTAAAGGCTCAAAAACACTGTAAAACAGGTGTTTCAACACCTAAATGTTCTGTTAAATGCCCAATCAAATGAAAAAATGGCTCACAAAATCGACAAAGTAATTTGAAGGCTCAAAAACACCGTAAATCAGGTGTTCCAACACCAAAATGTTCTGTTAAATGCCCAAACAACCGAGGAAAATGGCCGAAAAACCCAAAAAGGAGTTTAAAGGCTCAAAACCTCTTCAAACCAGTACTTTAAAGAGTGTTAATTAAATTTTTTTTATAAATGCCTTTATAATTTACACACCAGCTGATTTTAATTATTCTGGGTGTTGATTGCTTGGCTATGTAATAATATTTTTCATCCATGGCGATTGCAAAAAGAGATATCAAAGAGCGATCTGAATACTAATCTGACTAATTAACACGTAACGGGAGGATCCAATATTTTTTCATCGATTCTTCAATAAAAAAAAAATTATTCTCAAGATCATAATCAAGACATAATAGAAACATGATAAAAAAAATGGTCTAGTTAAAAATAATTGCATAAATATTTATCGGACAAAACTGGAATAAAACCAGTAGTTTTTTTAGCATTTTGCAACAATTGGTGGCCGGTTACGTGGGAAAATATGGGATTTTTTTTAAGAAAGAAAAGGCTAATGAAAACACCGAAATTGAAGCTGTTTTTCTTGTTCCTTTGTTTAATGGGTGTATAGAAAAAAATACTTCCTAAAACAAAAAACGTTACGTCAGATAAGAATAAAACTACCTGAATTATAATTCGGGTACTCTTTTGAATATTATTTAGAAAAACGTTTCGAAATTTTGAAAACGTTTATCAAGCGTGGGATGAATTGATGAAATGTATCAAGAGAAATGCGGTTGTCGACGGCAGTTTTTGCGCCATTAGGGAAGGTTTACTATAGGATTTGGTTCCTCCAAGAGTATTGTAATACCCACCATGACCGGTTTTTGGGAGAGAGTTTTCCAGACTCCTTTGAGGTAGTTGGCGATTTTACAAAAAAAATGTTTGTTTTGTGAATACCACGTTTGAAAGGTAGTTGAAAAAAATGGTGTTAAAAGTAAGGCGACTAGGGTGAAACTAAGGGCCATTTTGGGCCATTAAAAGGGTTAAAGTTGTTTTCCTCGGTTATTTGGGAATTTAATGGAAAATTTTGGTGTTGGAACACCTGTTTTACAGTGTTTTTAAGCCTTTAAACGGCTTTTTTTGGCCGTTTTCCTCGTTTGATTGGGCATTTTAAAGAACATTTTGGTTATTTGGGAATTTAATGGAAAATTTTGGTGTTGGAACACCTGTTTTACAGTGTTTTTAAGCCTTTAAATGGCTTTTTTTTGGCCGTTTTCCTCGTTTGATTGGACATTTTATAGAACATTTTGGTATAGAACACCTGTTTCACGGAGTTTTTGAGCCTTTAATCTCCTTTGTGGCTTTTTTGGGACCATTTTCGTCAGTTCTATGGGCATTTTAAAGAACATTGTGGTGTTGGAACACCTGTTTCACGGTGTTTTTAAGCCTTTAAACTACTTTGTGGCTTTTTTAGGGCTATTATTCTTGTTTGATTGGGCATTTAACAGAGCATTTTGATGTTGGAACACCTGTTTCACAATGTTTTTGAGCCTTTAAACTCCTTTTTGGGTTTTTCGGCCATTTTCCTCGGTTGTTTGGGCATTTAACAGAACATTTTGGTGTTGGAACACCTGTTTCATGGTGTTTTTGAGCCTTTAAACTCCTTTGAGGCTATTTTTGGCAATTTCCTCGTTTGTTTTGGGTATTTACAGAACATTTTGGTGTTCGAACACCTGTTTCACAATGTTTTCGAGCCTTTAAAATTCTTTGTGGCTTTTTAGGGACCATTTCCTAGGTCGTTCGGCCATTTCGAAGAACATTTTAGTGTTGGAACACCTGTTTCACGGTGTTTTTGAGCCTTTAAACTAAACTCTTTCGTGGCTTTTTTGGGACCATTCCCTCGGTTTTTTGAGCATTTAACACAACATTTTGGTGTTGGAACACCAGTTTCACGGTGTTTTTGAACGTTTAGCACTTAGAGGTATATCTTCCGATCTTCACCAAATGCTCCTTATATAAAAAGTACTGGTTTGAAGAGCTTCCAACGAAAACTTCCTTAAAGAGAAGTAACGATATAGGAGGGGGAAGTATAACGGAGGGGGAAGTATATGGGAGGGGAAGTATGACGGTGGGGGAAGTATAAGTGAGGAGAAGTATAACAGAAGGAGAGGTATAAGGGAACGAAACTATAACTGAGGGGGATGTATAAGGGAACGAAAAAAAAACTGAGGGGGATGTATAAGAGAGGGAAAGTATAAAGAAGGAGGAAGTATAAGGAAGGGGAAGTATAAGGGAGGAAAAGTATAACGGAGGGGGAAGTTTTTTTTTTTCCGAAAAATTTTCCCGGTTTTCTCTTTTAAATTTGCGCTTTTTTTCTGAAAAATTTTTTAAATTCTTTTTTTTCGAAAATTTTTTGAAGTGTCTAGGTAGAAATAATGGGCTCTTTGGCCTACTGGTGTGCCTCTCGTAATACCAGAAGTATGAAATTTTTTCCCTACTAAAAAAATTATAATTAAAAAGTCGCAATTTTTTTTACACCAAAAATTCTTTAAAAATATAAGGAGTAATTGGTGAAAATTTGGTGAAAATCAGAACTACGGTTCGGCCGCAGCTTATTTTTAAAATTTCAAACAGGCATATCTCCGCCATTTTTTCGAAATTCAAAAATCGCCCTCGTTAGTTTCTTGTTCACTGACTAAAGAAAATTTGGTAAAATTTGGTGAAAATAGGTTGAAAACTGTGGCCGTAAAGTGTTCCGAAAAAAAATGCTACGGACGGACGGCACCAGAGACAAAGTTGAGATTGGTAAAGATCAATATTCGAATTGACCCTCTGGAGTCTGGAAGACCCCCAAAAACCCGACGTGGAGGGTATCACAATAACTTCTTTAAGGAAGTTAAAAAATAGCCAGGGAAAAATTTGAGCTATTCACACGCTAGTTCCGTGGTGCTGGCTGTGCGATGATATGCACGCTTTGAGGAAGTTTTCTGACCAGCGAGACAGCTATGATTGTTTTTATTTTTTCTAGAAAATGCAATTAACCAGATGAAAGGACCTAATCCTTTATTCGTCACGCGATGTTTAAAAAAGAAAAAAATATTTTATCGCCACTCCGGATTATATTAATTACCCTTTCTGAACTAATAGCGGCGACGAGAAATCGTCAAGTTAAAATAAGAATATTGCGTGAGCTTATTTTCGATGATTTATTTAAATGTTTGGCTAAATCGATTATTTAAAGAAAAAGAGACAATTTTTTAAGAAAATAATAAAAGAGGCGTTTAAAATCTACGATTGTTGTTAAACGATTGTCTTTATTATCCATTTGAGCCCATAAAACAGGCGGAGACCACAGTGGCTTCCCCGTTATGGTCAAGCCGAGTTATCGATTCGACCTGGGAGGTTCTTTGGAAATTGGCGCTATTTAAACATTGGCAATTCTCACTGTCGCGCGAGTCCTCGTTTTCAATAATTTTCAAATTAGGGTAAAAACAATTTCTTTAAGGGATTTCCAGTACCTATTTAGGAATGTTTGATGTAATTAGTTCGGAGTAAAAGCTCCAGCTGGGAGGTCTTAAACGTCGATATGAGAAATATATTTTTTTGTAAGTTTATTACTTTGTCCTCATTTATAAGCAATTCTGGATCTTTGCTCTTAGATGATGGTTTCCTCATAAAGAAATCAAGCAAATAAATTAAAAAACTAACTTAGCATCTACAGCTTAGCGACTCCACATCACCGGTTCTCGAATTCTGAAGTAGTATTGTATTAGGTGTACAAAATGAAACTCGGCTAAAATCTACAAAATTCAAATTTACCTGAGTTTCATTTTGTACACCTAATAAATAAAAATTGTAGGAAATTTAATTCTCTATAAATTTGCACTTAATTATTTTTTTCTAGGATGCACCATTTTCGGAAAATAATTTTTTAAAAATAAATTTATCTTGAAAACAGTGCGTCCTAGAGAAAAAATGAATAGAATAAAAATTAAAGAAAATTAAATTTTTAACAGATTTTATTTAGTGCATTGTTTCAATATCTGTAACGGTTTACGATTTACAAGCCTTTAAAAATTAACCTTCTTAATGGTTATACTTCAATAACCTTCTTACACGGAGAAGGTCAACTTTTGTTGGAATTTAACGCCTAAAATGTTTAAAATTTTGAAAAATGAACTACTAGGTGTACAAAATGAAACTCGGCTAAAATCTACAAAATTCAAATTTACCTGAGTTTCATTTTGTACACCTAATAAATAAAAATTGTAGGAAATTTAATTTTCTATAAAGTACTTCATTATTTTTTTCTAGGATGCACCATTTTCGGAAAATAATTTTTTTTAAAAATAAATTTATCTTGAAAACAGGGCGTCCTAGAGAAAAAATGAATAGAATAAAAATTAAAGAGAATTGAATTTCCAACTGATTTTATTAAGTGCATTTTTTCAATATCTGTAACGGTTTACGATTTACAAGCCTTTAAAAATTAACCTTCTTAATGGTTATACCTCAATAACCTTCTTACACGGAGAAGGTCAACTGGATGGACTTTAGCGCCTAAAATGTTTAAAATTTTGAAAAAATGAACTACTGGGTGTAAAAAATGAAACTCGGCTAAAATCTACAAAATTCAAATTTACCCTGTGGCTGAGTTTCATTTTGTACACCTAATAGTAAGGAATACATTCCCATTTTTGACGCAGCATTTTTAACAGTTCTTACCTTGAGATTGTTATAAAAATCAGAACAAGTAATAAACTGTATTAGTGTGGTCTAAAGTTTTTAAAATCGTAAAGAACCCGTTGAACGTGATGTCGGTGTGATTCCCACGTGGGTCTTTCCCATGTAGTCCCTTGTTGCCCCGACGAACGTGTTGCTTGTTATCACGCGTCCCGCGTCATCAGCTTTTACATCGACACGTAGCCCGCCGGTCTCCTTTGCTTACATAAAACAAAAGAACAACAAAAAATTTTAAAGTTGACCCATTTCACCTTTTAGTCATATGGAAAATCTGAAGTGAAATTTACACTCTGAAAAAGCCGTTATCATTCAGTTAAAAAATTTAATTGCTTTTTAATGATAAAGTCTGGTGACTTTTAGAAGTGTGCGATGAGAGGGAAAGCACCTCGGATGGCGCCGGCTTACGTAAAAGGTTAGGTACTGACTCATCCCCTCGACCTTACTTATGTCAACATTGTCTACTCGGTTATTATACGCATAATGCCCTTCTTGGAAACGGATAATCGACCGCTTTATAAGCTTAAATTGGACCCAAGTTCTTCAAATCACCATCAAAGAAGAAAAATTCACAGGTCTGACAACTGCATTTTATTCACCTCACGCCGGAATAGAACATAGGTGGGTCCTTGGGACCTCGACCTCACTAGCGGTAGGAGAAAAGAAGGGTGAAGGTCTGAGGTGCTGTGTGTCGAGCGATGATGTGTGTGCAGATGCTGGAACGCGAACTGTCGAGCTGTGACGTGAGTGTCTCGAAGTTCCACCAATTCAGCGGGTCGAAGAGGTGCGGAACTTTTGACGAGTTGGGAGAATCGCTGGCGCCATCGATGGGTGATCAAGACGTGCCAGGAGTTCTCGTTGTGTGCGAAAATATGTACCTTGTTGTTGCTGCATCGCTGTGTTCGTGTTCGTCGTGGGTCACCGATTGTGGGATGGATCATCACCACTAAATTTAGAAAGAAAGAAATGAAGAAAGAAGTTGTTGTGTGTGGGATGTATTTTTATTCTCTGATGCTGATATATTTAGAACATATGTTTGTGGTTCCCACAAGTTTAATGGGTTTTTCATCCCCTAAGCTCAAGAACCACAGCCCTAATACAAAGGCAATAAAGAGTCGAGGTGCACAAGGCACCGCCGTAAGCTGAGGAAAATGTAGTTCCTGAGCAGTATCCACCAAGCAACATCATCCCTAAATAGCAGAGATGGTTGTAGTATGCTCAAAAGCTAAATTTTCAGCGCCCTTTATTATGAATGCTTGATGCTGGGATGACTTCAGGGATTGGTCGCTTTCTCAACTACCATTTTAGCTTGAATTGAAACATAACTCACAACTACATTTTCTTCACCTCATGACGGAATAGAACTAGCTGGGGCCCTCGATTTCACTGGGTCTATTGCGCGCCGTTCTTGCTGAATCAAGCTCCCCGTCGACCCACAGGCTTTTAACTTAGTGTCCTTTATGCAGCCTCCAGTTTTAACAACTAGCAAACTACTATTTGCTGGGTTTTTCATCCCCTAAGCTCAAGAACCACAGCCCTAATACAAAGGCAATAAAAAGTCGATCCAGGGTGAATTTTCTGGTGGAGTGGTTAACATCATAGGTTTCTTCTTTTGTCTCTCCACAGTAAAACAACAAATTTTCAAATCCGAAACCGGTCGTCTAATAAACAAGATTTGAAAATTTGTTGTTTTACTGTGGAGAGACAAAAGAAGAAACCTATGATAAAAAGTCGAGGTGCACAAGGCACCAGCCTTCTGCTCCGCATTAAGCTGAGGAAAATGTAGTTCCTGAGCAGTATCCACCAAGCAAGATCATCCCTAAATAGCAGAGATGGTTGTAGTATGCTCAAAAGCTAAATTTTCAGCGCCCTTTATTATGAATGCTTGATGCTGGGATGACTTCAGGGATTGGTCGCTTTCGCAACTACCATTTTAGCTTGAATTGAAACATAACTCACAACTACATTTCCTTCACCTCATGACGGAATAGAACTAGCTGGGGCCTTCGATTTCACTGAGTCTATTGGGCGCCCTTCTTGCTGAATCAAGCTCCCCGTCGAACCACAGGCTTTTAACGTACTGTCCTTTATGCAGCCTCCAGTTTTAACAACTAGCAAACTGCAGTTTGCTGGGTTTTCATCCCCTAAGCCTAAGAACCACAGCGCTTATACAAAGGCAATAAAGAGTCGAGGTGCACAAGGCCCCAGCCGTATTCTGTTCCGCCTTAAGCTGAGGAAAATGTAGTTCCTGAGCAGTATCTACCAAGCAACATCATCCTTGAGCAGTATCTACCAAGCAACATCATCCTTGATCAGTATCTCTACCAAGCAACATCATCCTTTAGTATGCTCAAAAGCTCAATTTTCAGCGCCCTTTATTATGATTGCTTGTTTGCAGGTATGACTTTAACCTTCAGGGATGAGTCGCTTACGCAACTACCATTTTAGCTTGAATTGAAAAAGTAAAAACAATGCAAGAATACGTTTAATTTATGAGTTTTGGTCGAACTTTATCCAAAGATATCAAAGGGTCTTAAATAGTTTTTGGTTTTCGGATTCATCATAATCTGGTGGCGCTGACCCCAGCGGCAACGGCGACAAGTAAATATTCAGCTTTTAGCGTCAATCCTTAAACGTACATCAGTTTGGTGGTATTATAGTGAAAAACTTACCAAAACTCTTCTTTTTAGTAGTGGGGGCTTCTCCACCGCCTTCTCCACCGCCACCTCCACCAGGGGCATCGCCGGGAGGAGCCGTCTCTTCCCTAGGGTCTTGATCTTGGGGTGGTGGCCCACCATTCCCGGTCGATCCAGACGAACCACCCGTTCCTGTCGTCCCCTCTGTAGACCCGCCAGCCGTCGTACTTTCTTGGGATTTTACTTCCGATGTAATGATGAGGGCAAACAAAACTAACGATATTTGAAGAATCGTTGAAAGCTTCATTTCTTGCTATCTAAAGCAAGAAGAAAAAAATAAAAATATATAAAATAATAAAATATATAAAATAATAAAATATATAAAATAATTTAAAAAATAAAATAAAAAGCTCCCACATCTCTCCATGTCAACCAAAATCTTAAAATTATTTAGTTACCTTATTATATTTCTTCAAGTTTTCAAATTTTTCAATCTCTTATCGCTTCTTGCGGCTCAAAAAAAGTTTTTAAAAAATAAAAAATGTTTTTTTTTAAAAAGCAAGATTGTCCATCAAACTCACTTTTTAAACTGAAATAATCAGATGGCAGTTTAATGGGTTAAATAATTCAATCAGGTTTATTTTTGGTATTTTCTTTGAAATCTGTTTATTTGCATAGTTCCTTAAATGATGACCCAAAAATTAATTTATGAAGTTGAAATTCGCAATTAAAATTATATTTTAATGGCCTCTTCTTCCAGAATAATTGAGGCGCTCCGGATACGAAGGGCGAACTCGACATCGGACAAATTTTTTAACTTCCTTAAAAAAGTTATTGTGATACCCTCGACGTCAGTTTTTTTTTTCATTTTCAGATTCTAGACCTCTTGGTGAATACACCCATATAATTTTTATGTTGAGTTCGCCATTTTTTCCCCTTTAAATACGTAAAAACCGAAACTTTAAAATTATCGAGTTCGCCCTTCGTATCCGGAGCGCCTCAATGCCTCCCCAATGAAGCCTCTTCCGTATGTCCCAAAAAAGTAAGCATTGTCTCCCCTAAACATTAGAGAATAACGGATTTCCTGAATGGTCGAAACGGCCCTTCTTTTGTGATTAAGCCGTTAAGAAAATAATTTAGAATAAAAAATTGGGCTTTAGGGCTAATCCTCAATACCACAATTCAAATAAGACATAATATTTTCAACGGTATTTCAGGCTTTCCGTAGGCATTAGTTCTTCGGAACTCTTCAATTTTGTACGCCTATCATCGAGATGGGCTCCGCTTAAAATATTTCGCGCTCTACTTTATTTTCAGAAATCCAAATTTTTCAATTGAGGCGCTCCGGGTACGAAGGGCGAACTCGACATCGGACAATTTTTTTTTTTTCATTTTCAGATTCTAGACCTTTTGATGAATACACCCATAATTTTTACATTGAGTTTCCCCTTTTTTCCCCTTTAAAATACGTAAAACCGATATGCGGCAAAGCTCAAACTGCGATATCCGAGCGGGTACGAAGGGCGAACTCCACATCCTAATCCACAACCCCCACTCCTTTTCCCATTCCAGGGCATGACTTTTCTGTTGAGTTCGCCCGTAACATAAAACTTTAAAATGCGAATATCTTGAAACTTCGTTTTGTCGAGTTCGCCCTTCGTACCCGGAGCGCCTCAATTCTACAATATGCAACTTGAGATATTTACGTGGGGAATGTTTTTAAAAGGTCGTTAAAAAATCGAAATACCAATTGATTCCCACAGGCATAAATCAAGATAAAAAATAGTAGAGGAGGACCTAATGTAATGTAAAACAATTGATCAGAGAAAAGAAAAAAAGCATCGAAAAACGATGTGGGCAAAGATTTATTGTGGATAAAAACACTTAAGGTTAAAATAGATGGTGATAAAAGCTCTGTATCAAGACACGTATCAAATTAAAGCGGTTAAATCAAACCTGAAAATCGTGGGTGATCCGCCCTGGGTGTAGAAAAGACGGAGGTGGACAAAGGGCAATGTCGATTGGGGAGTGTTTCGAACTGTCAGCTGTTAAAGATCACAGGGTATACTTCGTTAACTGAAGTTCGCACTGACATCTCAGATATTTGCTTCCGGAGTCTGAAGTTCATACTATAACTGTTACTCAGAGTGCAGCATGTATGCTGCAAGGTTGCCCGGGATTTTCTCAGTCCGAAAAGCGATAACTAATTGAAGTTCTCGATTGATGTTCTTCATGGTGTTCTGCAAGGTTGCCAATCTCAATGCCGCAAGAATGCAGCATGTATGCTGCAAGGTTGCCCGGCATTTTCTCAGTCCGAAAAGCGATAACTAATTGAAGTTCTCGATTGATGTTCTTCAAGATGTTCTGCAAGGTTGCCAATCTCAATGCCGCAAGAATGCAGCATGTATGCTGCAAGGTTGCCCGGCATTTTCTCAGTCCGAAAAGCGATAACTAATTGAAGTTCTCGATTGATGTTTTTCAAGATGTTCTGCAAGGTTGCCAATCTCAATGCCGCAAGAATGCAGCATGTATGCTGCAAGGTTGCCCGGCATTTTCTCAGTCCGAAAAGCGATAACTAATTGAAGTTCTCGATTGATGTCCTTCAAGATGTTCTGCAAGGTTGCCAATCTCAATGCCGCAAGAATGCAGCATGTATGCTGCAAGGTTGCCCGGCATTTTCTCAGTCCGAAAAGCGATAACTAATTGAAGTTCTCGATTAATGTTCTTCAAGATGTTCTGCAAGGTTGCCAATCTCAATGCCGCAAGAATGCAGCATGTATGCTGCAAGGTTGCCCAGCATGAGCATCAAACCCAAAAACTCTGATCCATTGAGGGAATCAAAGAAGGGCAGCAGGCTTACTTTTCTGAGCAAAAAGAGTCAAAAAAGCGATAAGTAATTGAAGTTCTCGATTGATGTTCTTCAAGAGTTGGCTAGCCAAGAGTCGAAGACAAGGCAGTCGCCAAAGCGTCAGAGATTGAAGGATTTGATCTTACTACTGGGTGTACAAAAGGCAAATGCTTATGGAGTCTGAAGTTCATACTGTATCTGTTTCTCAGAATGCAGCAAGAATGCAGCATGTATGCTGCTAGGTTGCCAGCATGGGCATCGAACGCACAAACTCTGATCCATCAAGGGAATCAAGGAAGGGCAGCAGGGTCACTTTTCTCAGCAAAAGAGTCAAAAAAGCGATCAGTCATTGAAGTTCTCGATTCATGTTCTTCAAGAGATGGCTGCGCCAAGACCGGGCAGTCGCCAAAGCGTCAGAGATTGAGGGATTTGATCCTACTACTGGGTGTCGAAAAAACGGAGGTTGACAAAAGGCTATGTCGATTGTCGAACTGTCAAGTGTAGAAGATCACAGGGTTTTTTTAACTGTAAGTCCCATTTTTGGAGAAGTTCGCCCTGACATCTAAGAAATTTGCTTCTGGAGTCTGAAGTTCATACTATATTTGTCACTCGGAATGCCACTAGAATGCAGCATGAATGCTGCAAGGTTGCCCAGCGTGGGAATCGAACCCACAAACTCTGATCCATCGAGGGAAGGAAGGGCAGCAGGCTTACTTTTCTCAGTCCGAAAAGCGATATTGAAGTTCTTCAAGAGATGGCTGCTTCAAGAGTTGATGAGCGGGCAGTCGCCAAAGCGTCAGAGATTGAGGGATTTGATCCTACTGCTGGGTGTAGAAAAGACGGAGGTGGACAAAAGGCAATGTCGATTAGGGCGTGTTTGGAGCTGTCAGGTATTAAAGATCACAGGGTATACTTTTTGTAACTGTAAGTCCCATTTTTGGTGAAGTTCGCCCTGACATCAAAGAAACTTCTGGAGTCTAAAGTTCATACTATATCTGTCACTCGGAATGCCACAGGAATGAGGCATTTATGCTGCAAGGTTGCCCAGCATGAGGAATCGAACCCACAAACTCGGATCCATCGAGGGAATCAAGGAAGGGCAGCAGGCTTACTTTTCTCTGTTCGAAAAGCGATAACTAATTGATGTTCTTCATGAGATGTCTGCACCAAGACCGTACAGTCGCCAGAGCGTCAGAGATTGAGGGATTTGATCCTACTACTGTGTGTAGAAAAGATGGAGGTGAAAAAAAGGCAATGTCGATTGGGGCGTGTTTGGAACTGTCAGGTGTTAATGATCACAGGGTATACTTTTTTAACTATAAGTCCCATTTTTGGTGAAGTTCGCCCTGACATCAAAGAAAGCTTCTGGAGTCTGAAGTTCATATTATATCTGTCACTCGGAATGCCTCAGGAATGAAGCATGTATGCTGCAAGATTGCTCAGCATAGAAATCGAACCACAAACTCTGATCCATCGAGGGAAGGAAGGGCAGCAGGCTTACTTTTCTCAGTCCGAAAAGCGATAACTAATTGAAGTTTTCGATAGATGTTCTTCAAGAGATCTCTGCGCCCAGGCCGGGCAGTCACCCGACAGAGATGTAGGGATTTGATCCTACTTTCTCATTATAAAAATCTAAAAGCGCAAACTTTATCAGCCTAGTAAAAATAGTATCCGAACTTCAGAGAGAGAGATTTATCACGATTGAAAGCCTCACTAATTGGAACGAGAGTATACATTAATGTCTCCTCGTCCAAACTTTCTCATTAATATACCTTTTCACCATTTCAAGAAACGGTTATCTAGCATTGAGATCGAAAATATTAATTGCGGACCTATCATTTTAAGCTTTTTTCTTCCCCTCTATTTCCTCAGTGACATTTATAGTCTTCGAAGGCCGGCCCAAAACGTGAAATTGTTATTTATGACGGTCCGACCAATAAAGTGAAATTATCAGGTCGTTTATTCTTTCTCGCCCCTTGAAAAAAAAAAAAAAAAAATGATAATCGGATTTATTTCTTGTCCTAATTCAAAATATCGTGAAAATTATTCTTCCTGAATTGCTCACCTTGGTGATTTTTTTTTGGATTGCGGGGTGATTGTAGCAAATGAAGACTGGTGTTTTCTCCTGTCTTTTGACCAAACACCCATTTTTCGGTGTTTTCCTGTCTTTTGTCTAAAAACACCACTTTTTCGGTGTTTTCTCCTGTCTTTTGACTAAACACCCATTTTTCGGTATTTTTCCTGTCTTTTGTCTAAAAACACCCCTTTTTCGGTGGTGTTTTCTACTGTATTTTGTCTAAAAACACCTCTTTTTCGTATTTTCTCCTGTCTTTTGACTAAACACCCATTTTTCGGTGTTTTTCCTGTCTTTTGTCTAAAAACACCACTTTTTCGGTGTTTTCTCCTGTCTTTTGTCTAAAAACACCCCTTTTTCTGTGTTTTCTCCTGTCTTTTGACCAAACACCATAGAGGCCATATTTGCTTAGGTTTAATTGAGGCGCTCCGGGTACGAAGGGCGAACTCAACAATACGTAGTCTCGAGGTATTCGCATTTTAAAGTTTTATGTTACGGGCGAACTCAACAGAAAAGTCATGCCATGAGGGAAAAGGAGTGGGGGTTGTGGACTAGGATGTGGAGTTCGCCCTTCGTACCCGCTCGGATATCGCAGTTTTGCCGCATATCGGTTTTTACGTATTTAAAGGGGGAAAAAAGGGCGAACTCAACATAAAAATTATATGGTTGTATTCACCAGAGGTCTAAAATCTGAAAATGAAAAAAAAAAAATTATCCGATGTTGAGTTCGCCCTTCGTACCCGGAGCGCCTCAATTTTATTAGAAAGGTGAAAATAGGACGCTAGTTAACATAAACTATGTACATTGTTTAGGTCAAAGGGTCTCACGGAAAAATTTCAATTTTAGATAAGTACCTACTATAAAAGTTAATTGAGAATTCATCGTTTTTCCATAAAGACCCCACAAGAAAAACGGTTTGGGCGTCTCCGAAAGAGAGAAAAAAATTAAGCCGAAGACATAAACGAGAAGAGTTTCCAATTGACAAGGTAGCTTTTGTCGGTCGGTTGACTTACGATAGACGTTTGACATAATTACGAAATCTGTGTGGTCGAGACAAAACCCACACAAAAGGATTAAATCTTTTTTTTTTAAGTCTTCTTCAGACAAGTTTAATTGCCACTCAAAAAAATATGAGATTAATACAAAACTGAAGGACCTTTTTTTGTTTGTCGTGAAGCTTATAAATCCTGAGGGAGAAGGGTGGGTCTTCGACGGACGCTATTAAATTAAAACCGGATTCAATACTCTATTTGTAATTGTAATTTGGGTGGTCCTGATAAAATGTTTAATCTGGTTTTAGTGACTTATACCTGTACTAACACTTCACATCACTCTTTGTTGAGAAAGGACCAGTTTTATACCGAAGATTCATTGATGAGGGAGTACTGGTTTGAAGGGGTTCCAACGAAAACTTCCTTAAAGAGAAGTAACAATATAGGAGGGGGAAGTATACCGGAGGGGGGAATATAAGTCAGGGGAAGTATAAGGGTGGGGAAGTAAAACGGAGGGGGAAGTTTTTTTTTGTCGGAAAAAATTTTTTTTTTTTAATTTTCCGAGTTTTTTTTTTCGAAAATTATCCGGGTTTTTCTCGTATGATGGTTTTTAAGTGAGTTGCTTTGCAAATTTTTCGTTGTTAACAACGGTTTTCGGTTTTTCCCTTCTATCTCGGAAACCGTCGCTCAAAACGAAAAAACGTCCTAAGTAAAAGTCGTAGCTACGGAAATTTCCTACGAAAAAGACTTCATTGGCTTTTTCCGTCAGAGCAATACTTAAGGAGATATGAGGGTTCTTAAGTGAGTTGCTTTGCAAATTTTTCGTTGTGAGCAACGGTTTTCGGTTTTTCCCTTCTATCTCGGAAACCGTCGCTCAAAACGAAAAGTGTCCCAAATAAAGTTGTAGGTACAAAGATTTTGTACAAAAATTTTTTATTCATTATTTGCGTAAGAGCAATATTTAAGGAGTTATAAGGTTAAAACTAATAATCCTACAGAGCCTGTCTGAAAACTTAAATCCTTCATATCTCCTAAAGTATTGCTCTGACGGAAAAACCCAATAAGATATTTTATGTAGTGAATTTCCGTAGCTACAACTTTTACTTAGGTCATTTTTTCCTTTTGAGCGACGGTTTCCAAGATAAAAGGGAAAAACCGAAAACCGTTGCTCACAACGAAATATGTACAAAGCAACCAACTTAAAACCCTCATATCCCCTTAAATTTGCGCTTTTTTCCGAAAAATTTTCTAAGTTCTTTATTTTCGAAATTTTTTTAAGTGTCTAGGTAGAAATATTGGGCTCTTTGGCCTACGGATGTGCCTCTCGTAAAGGGTAGAAGTACGAAATTTCTCCCTACTAAAAAAATAATAATTAAAAAGTGGTAATTTTTTTACACCAAAAATTCGTAAAAAATATAAGGAATCTTTGGTGAAAATTTGGTGAAAATCGGACCAACGGTTCAAACGCAGCGAATTTTTTAAAAAATTTTAAACAGACATGTCTCCGCCATTTTTTCGAAATTCAAAAATCGCCCTCTTTAGTTTCTTCTACACCGGCTAAAAAAATTTGTGTGAAAATTTGGTGAAAATCGGATGAAAACTTTGGCCGTAAAGTGTTCCGGAAAAAATGCTGCGGACGGCCGGCCGGCCGGAACAACAGACAATGATGATATTGGTAAAGAATCCTACGGGGTCTGGAAGACCCTTACCCAAAACCGGTGGGGAGTATCACAATAATTTCTTTCAGGAAGTTAAAAATAAGAACAGTGAAGGACCCAAAATGGATCCTTGAGGTACTCCACAATAATGGGGGTCAACTGCCTTCCATAACGCAATTTCTCTATTCTGTTTACCTATTTATTTCTGAAATATATCGAAGTAAATAACCCAAAAAATTTGAAATACGATTATTTTACAGATATCATAAAATCTGAGGAGCGTTGATCACCTCTATTGTGCTATAGTTCTCCCACATTCGAAAATAACCTCATCCAAATCTGTTTTTTTATTTCTTCAATGACAATGACTTAAAAAGGGTTGAAAATGAGGAAAGAAATTTTCGAACAATGTTCCAGTAAAGCGTCCTCTGTTATAAATTTTGACATTCAATATATTTATTTTCAATTATTTATATCAGTTTAGGTAGGCGAGTCTTTTTAATACAGCCCTAATGCGCATGAATAATGTATAGTTATACATTAGCATGTCCAGTACCTCTTGCGGGGTTTCTAGGTGTGCCGACAATGCTCCTTTACAGGTTTCCGGATAAATCGAGTAACAAAGGTCACCGGAAATCACTTTTTTTCGCATTATTCTTAAATTTTGGCTTCTTTTTATTTTTATGGAACGTCAAAATGGAAGATTCTTTCTGGGAGGCCCTCAGGGCAACTGGCTAATAAGTTTCAAAATGCCATAATAGTTAATGAATATTAATTTTTTTCAAAACTAAAAAGAGGTAGTCTACAGCTTCTTTTTAATTTTTCGACATGGTCCATCACATTTTTTATAAACCGAAACTTTAGTTAATTAATTTGGGGGCACACATCTCGTCCGAAAGTATTCTCATCCTAAAGTATTCTCGTCCTAAAAATAATAGAAAAAGAAAAAATATAAACTGTATTCTCGTCCGAAAGTATTCTCGTCCTAACTGGCAACGCCCCTTTTTAGGACGAGATGACAGTAGGACGAGATGACAGAGGACGAGATGACAGTAGGACGAGATGACATTAGGACGAGAAGACATTCGGACAAGTGTAAATCAATTTTTATACAATTTTTTAAATATTATACTTAAAAAACCCCTTTTTAGGACGAGATGACAGTAGGACGAGATGACAGAGGACGAGATGACAGTAGGACGAGATGACAGTAGGACGAGATGACAGTAGGACGAGAAGACATTCGGACAAGTGTAAATCAATTTTTATACAATTTTTTAAATATTATACTTAAAAAACCCCTTTTTAGGACGAGATGACAGTAGGACGAGATGACAGAGGACGAGATGACAGTAGGACGAGATGACAGAGGACGAGATGACAGTAGGACGAGATGACAGTAGGACGAGAAGACATTCGGACAAGTGTAAATCAATTTTTATACAATTTTTTAAATATTATACTTAAAAAACCCCTTTTTAGGACGAGATGACAGTAGGACGAGATGACAGAGGACGAGATGACAGCAGGACGAGATGACAGTAGGACGAGAAGATATTCGGACAAGTGTAAATCAATTTTTATACAATTTTTTAAATATTATACTTAAAAAAAAAATAGAAATCATCTCGTCCTACGGTCTTCTCGTCCTAAAAATATGTGTACAATAGTATATTACTTAAAATTAAATGAAATGTATTCTCATAATCCGAAAGTATTCTCGTCCTACTGTCTTCTCGTCCTAAAACTAACGTACAAAAACTGCTGCGTCGGAGATATGGGGCAGCGTTCCACCCCAGCAAGTCACGGTCGGTTTGTTTGTTTATTTTGCTAGGATCAGCTCGTTTTGTGAAACAAGGGGGTTAATTTTTTCCTCTCGCGAGGATGTGCTCGTTTTATGACAAAAGGGGGTTAATTTTTTCCCTCTCGCGAGGATTTGCTCACCCTGTAGGCGGCCCTGGGATGGATGAGGAGCTCGGTAGGCGCAAAAAGGAGTTTAAAACTTGATTGGGTGGAACGCTGCCACATTTCTCCGACGCAGCAATTTTTGTACGTTAGTTTTAGAACGAGAAGACAGTAGTACGAGAATACTTTCGGACGAGATGATTTCTATTTTATTAAAGTTTAATATTTAAAAAATTGTATAAAAATTGAAATCCACTCGTCCGAATGTCTTCTCGTCCTACTGTCATCTCGTCCCAAAAAGGGTCGTTGCCTGTTAGGACGAGAATACAGTTTATATTTTTTCTTTTTCTATTATTTTTAGGACGAGAATACTTTAGGACGAGATGTAGGCACTTAATTAATTATTAATTTATGATGTTTTTTATTCAGTTTTTAACATCCTGCCTACCAGAGAAATTGATAGTAAACAATGAGAAGTGTATAGGGCCTAGAATGTAACCCTGCGGGACTCCACAGAATTGATTTTTCTACCTTTATCTTCACATTTTTATGCTTAAAAAATTTTTAAACATAAATAGCGACAATGCTAAATTACCCTATGGACAAAACAGGTTAACCACCCACAGAGATAACGGAAATGGCGAATTTCCAAAGACAAAAAACGTTTATTTTTCTGTATAAATTAATACAGAGGAGAAAATCAAGAGAGTGGAGAAAAAAAATGAGGTTCCTAGACGACTTCTTCACCGTTTCTTATATTCGCGTACGATATGCAAATAAGGAGGTTCACTCGGGTCAGATTGACTTGTCTCCAGTACGACTGTCAAGTTTTTGATTTAGTCCGTTACCCCCTCCTGCATATCGGAGACCACCAGCGGTTCCACATGACATGTTTATCGAACCTTCCATCCACAATCAACCATTCATCAATATTATATCCTATTGAATATGGCACTTGATGTTTTTATAATGTCCTTGCAAATACTGGATTTTAGATCGGTTTTTTGTCCCTCTCGTGCTTGAAAACAAGATCTTCCCCACCAAGAAACCTTTTAAAAACAGGATTATCGGAAGTCAATTAACTCATGCTCAATTAGTCAGACGATCTTTGCTTATCGACATTCTGTCAGGTATTTGTCTTAAAGTGATTTTAATTGGTGACCAGAACCATTGGATTTATTACAAATTACTTTTATTTACTCTTGATTAGTTTAATCGACAGATGGAAAAATGCTTGACTACAGGTTTCGATGAACTCGAGCCGATTTGAGGCGTCGCGGCAACGGCTACATACCAAGCGCTAGTACAACTCCTGACGCCCTGAAATCTCTCGCTTTTTCATAGAAAATGAAGCTTGGTGCGCAAATGACTGCAAACAGCGGGATTACATTTTTTAACTTCCTTAAAGAAGTTATTGTGATACCCTCGACGGTTATCGAGAATACTTTAGGACGAAAATACTTTCGGACGAGATGTTTGTTTTTCAGCCAAAAAACTAAAGGTCCAAAATTTTGGTTAAAAAGGTCCCTTTTGGCTGAAGCATTGCAGAAAATGATCTAAAATTTGGTTCTACGCTTTATGGGAAAATGCCCATAAATTCTTTCTGGTGTTTCCTAAAAACCGAACACCTTTAAAGGGTCTTTAAGCTTACAGAAAATAGTGGAAACTAACCAAAAAAGTTGGTAAAACTGGGTTTTAAGGGTTGAAGAATGGAGGAAAACTTATGAAAATCCGGTAAATGGGTACAAAAGCTGGTAAAACTGTCATTTTTTGACACATAACCTAAAGAAACCTCAAAATATACTGAAAATCCAATGGAACTTGAGGAGAATGAAAATCGAGAAGAAATTGTCCAAGAATCCAAAAAACTGTTGGTAACACCTTAAAAGTAGGTGGGACCCCTGGCTAAAGAGAAATTGACCAAAAATCTGACTGCATTTTCCCTCAATTTCAGGGCTGATAATTGCGGGTCAGAAGAGTATTTTGGATAGAAAATGTGGCCACCCTGGCGTTTTTTGGCTTAAAAATTCTAAAAATACCAAAACTGAAAAAATGCAGAAATCTGAAAAAAAAAAAAGAGAAAAAAAAAACTGCATTTCAGGGCTGATAAATTGAGGGTCAGAAGAGGATTTTTTTGGCTGAAAATGTGGCCACCCTGGCGTTTTTTGGCCTAAAATTCTGAAAAACACCAAAACCAATGAAAATGCTAAAATCTGACAAAACTGCATTTCAGGGCTGATAAATTGAGGGCCAGAAGAGGATTTTTTGGCTGAAAATGTGGCGACCCTGGCGTTTTTTGGCCTAAAAATTCTGAAAAACACAAAAACCAAAGAAAATGCAAAAATCTGACAAAACTGCATTTCAGGGCTGATAAATTGAGGGTCAGAAGAGGATTTTTTGGCTGAAAAGGTGGCCACCCTGGCGTTTTTTGGTTTGAAAATTGTGAAAAACACCAAAACCTCAGAAAATACAAAAATCTGACAAAACTGCATTTCAGGGCTGACAAATTGAGGGTCAGAAGAGGATTTTTTGGCTGAAAAGGTGGCCACCCTGGCGTTTTTTGGTTTGAAAATTGTGAAAAACACCAAAACCTCAGAAAATACAAAAATCTGACAAAACTGCATTTCAGGGCTGACAAATTGAGGGTCAGAAGAGGATTTTTTGGCTGAAAAGGTGGCCACCCTGGCGTTTTTTGGTTTGAAAATTGTGAAAAACACCAAAACCTCAGAAAATACAAAAATCTGACAAAACTGCATTTCAGGGCTGATAAATTGAGGGTCAGAAGAGGATTTTTTGGCTGAAAAGGTGGCCACCCTGGCGTTTTTTGGTTTGAAAATTGTGAAAAACACCAAAACCTCAGAAAATACAAAAATCTGACAAAACTGCATTTCAGGGCTGACAAATTGAGGGTCAGAAGAGGATGTTTTGGCTGAAAATGTGCCACCCTGGTGTGAAAAACACCAAAACCAAAGAAAATGCAAAAAAATTTAAAAAGGTTGTTTTTTAAACCAAAAAACTGAGGAAAATGACCACAAATTTGGTAAAATGGAAGTTTCTTAGCCATAAAACTGAGTAAAACGTCGAAAAATTCAGAACCCCCCAGATCTTGTATCTATCGGGAAAAAGGTCCCAAAAAATGGTAAAATAGAGGGAAAACTCATGCAGTTTGGGCATTGCGGAGGGACATCAAAGAACCTTCTTTAGGAAGAAAAGCTGGTGAATAAAAAGTAGCAGGTCAATAAACAGCATTGATTACGTTTTATTTGCTGTGTTCTTTTTAATATTATCTAGACATTGTGAGAGCAGCTATAGAATATTTTTTAAATGCTGGTTCTGGAAGCTATCTTTGGTTTAACACTACCTGTAGCGGAGTGCCCTTGCTAATTAAACAGATTAAAAGGAGTTTGAACCGAATGGGCGTTATCAATAAACAACGAAGTTCAATAAAGGCTTGTATCTGCCCATAGGCTACAGGCAAAGGCCATTAGGCAACGTAAAAAAAATTTCCCTTTATTTAATTAACCGCATATTTTTGTGTTTCAAAAAAGAAACGGTAGTTTTGTAACTGTATCGGAACGATTAAGTTGATGTATGGTGCGGAGTGTCAGTGTCCTGAAACGTCTTCATTGAGAGAACGAGGCCCGCGGGTGGGTCATTACGGCATTAGGCTGACCAATGGCTCCCTGTCACTTCAGGCCATCCTCTCCCCTGTAATTAAAGAAATCTAAAGGAGGGAACCCATTCAGTAGAAACTCCGGGCGGAAATTTATCTTTTCGGATTGCTCCTATCCTTTCAGCATTTCCTTCTTTTTCAACCTTTCAAACTAGTTTTGAACATCTTGTGCTCGAATAAAATATAATGTTTAATTTTATACCTATAGAGTATGAATTTCACACTATTTGATTTATATATTAATCAAGAATCTGTTTAATTATTAGTTGTAGGTACTTTATTTTAGAAAAAAAAAAGTTAGAGTTAATAACCGTAAAGGTTGTTTGAAGTCCGGGAGGCGGAACGTGAGGGTTCATCTTAAGGTCGATGATTGCCAATTAATTTTGATTACAACCTACGTTAGTGTCAATATTGAATCAGGCTAATAACCGGCCTTGCTACCTGATCTTAACGCGTAGGTGGAGATGCCGGGAGGTTCCTTTTTAAAAATAAAGCTTACGAAATTGATTTGTTACAATATTAGATTTCAAAGGGATTTCGAAAAAGCAAATGGGGAACGAGTTTTACAGTTTATAGCAGGATAAAAGTGACTTTCAAAAACGTGCAGAGCGAAGTCGGTTCAACATATCAACCGCTCGCGCTGCCCTAGAGTTGACACCGCTCTATTTATCTCCTTTTAAGGAGCAATGACAGTGGGGACAAAATTTCTTAAAAGCGATTAGTCTTCTGGGTCACGGAAGTTTAATTAACGAAAGATTCGGAAGTTTAAAAAAAAGTTTTTTCATTACATTCTGAGGAGGACAAAACTTGTTTGACGGTCGGTGACCCTGACGAGAGTACAGCTTCATCAACATCATCCGATCGGCCATAACTGATAATATTTATCATGTTAGCGGGAGAGGGGAAAGGCCGGATTAATGGCTCAGCTCTTCGTCTGGACAAAGTCACTAATAAGTACCGAATTCCAACTGGAGACAAATAGACCGTCCGGGATTCGCTAACTTTCTCCAAGAGACGAGGATCCCGTTGATTAATTCAACAAGTTTAATTACGCATTAATAAAATAAAAGAAACTTTGACACCTCGGATATCACTCTAGAGATTTTTCCTTCAACAATAGCCAAAACCATTGTCGATGGCTTTATAACCTATTTAAAGGACTGGTTTGATGAGCTTCCAACGAAAACTTCCTTAAAGAGAAGTAACATTATAGGAGGGGGAAGTATAATGGAGGGGACGTACAACGGAGGGGGAAGTATATGGGAGGGGAAGTATAAGTCAGGGGAAGTATAACGGAGGGGGAATTTTTTTTTTTAATTTTCCAATTTTTTTTTGTAATTTACCGATTTTTTTTTCTTTTTTCGAAAAATTTTCCGAATTTCATTTTTTTTTCTGAAAATTTTTCTTAGTTCTTTTTTCTTCGAAAATTCGTCAAAAATATACGGAGTAATTGGTGAAATTTCGGTGAAAACGGACTGCCGGCCGCCACCACAGACAAAGTTGAGGTCGGTAAAATATTCGAATTGACCCTACGGGGTCTGGAAGACCCTTCCCCAAAAACCCGTAGCAAGTCACGGTCAGTTTGTTTGTTTATTTTTGCGAGGATCAGCACACAAGGGGGTTAATTTTTTTCCTGTCGTGAGGGTTTGCTCACCCTGTAGGCGGCCCTGGGATGGACGATGAGCTCGGTAGGCGCAAAAAGGAGTTTAATACAAGCTGGGATGGAATGCCGCATTTCTCCGACGCAGCAATTTTGTACGTTAGTTTTAGGACGAGAAGACAGTAGGACGAGAATACATACGGACAAGATGATTTCCATTTTATTAAAGTATAATATAGTCTTTATGCTGAGTTTTCTGTTTTCATCAGTGCTGCCATCTGATCTGCCGCCCGTTTTGGTCGTTTCTCTCGTTTTTTCCTCGAAATTGAAGACCTTGATCATAAAACCAAGTATAACAACCAAATATGCAGCAAAAAGAAGGTTTTTTGGGCCAAAATTACGAGAAAAACGCCCAAAATTGTACATTTTGCAACCCTAGGATTACCTTTCAGATTTTTTACATATCATCTACCCAACCCTCATGAGGGAAGAATGAGCGATCTAATTTCCTTCCGAAACAGAAATTTAAAAAAAATGTTCGAGCTTCCAGGAAGTACATCAGTCTCACCTTTTTCAAGAAGATTCTTGCAGCGTCCGTCTAAAAAAAACTGCAATTAAAATGTTTTACAGTACGTAATGGAATGCTATGAAAAAATAGGTGGTGACGAGAATAGACAAGAGACCTAGGACGTGTTTTCGAGAAGTTGAAAAAGGGAAAAAAAGTGCTCGAGACAAAAAAAAAACTTGATGAAGTTGACTTCGGATTACCTCATAACAGTCCTTTAAGTACGTGCCCGTCCTCATCTTTCCCACGGACTTTCATCCAATTGCTCCCTTATTAATTCCCTTATGTCTTCCTACTGTCTAACGACCCCTCGATTTCCGATAGAAAAAGTGATTTAAAGATTGGTCATGTCGAAATGTCTTAAACTTGTAAGTTATGGGTTCAGCTTTGAAAAATAATAATTATATATTTTTTGAAAATTATTAAAAAGGAATTTTTATTGTTGAAAATGAGGTGAAAGAAGTCTAATAAAAGGATAATCGGTATAATTAAGTCGCAAATTATTTTCGATAATAAGGTGAGGAAAAAAATTGGAGCGTCAACACGTTTTTAGATCTTTCTTGTCGCAGTTACCGTGTTACACATCTAATGGCTGACTATTATCAATCTCCGAGGGGTTCCCAGAGCCCTATAATTTTCCGACGGTAATTGGGCATCCCAAAGCGTGTGTCCCTTGAAAGCTCACCGCTCACGAAACGGACGTAACTCATCCCCGTTTTCCGCGAAGGTTGAGAAGTACAAGAGGATGCATGAATTATCATTGAATAACCTTCTACGCACGTAACCTTTCTCTGTAAACCGTGTTTTTAAACAGGCGATAGTTATTGAATTTTTTTTCCATCTTCTGGGCCAGAAAGTGAAACCTAGTGGCCCAGTTTCCATATTAGTATACCTGGTCCGACACTATTAGCTTTCAAAAGTGTTCGGCCTTCACAAGGATATGTAACGGACTTTATCTACGTCATGACTACCGCGTCGAGCCCCACTTCCTTAAACATAATACTCCCACCCGGGGTAAGCCGGCGGGGGAGCTTCATGATGAATTTTGCATCGAATCGGGCGAAGCAGGTTACATTCCCTATCATAGAATCTGCGAATTCATGAATACTCAAACAGCGATGACTATCTTCATATATCAATATAATTTCCTCCTTAATTTATACGGATGGACATAAATTATAATCATGATGAAGTTTTAAGATGGAAAATGGAAGATGCAATCGGACACTTGGGGTCGCATTGTTCAAACATCATCTTTCTCTTTTCACATCTTCATTTTCAAACGGCGCGACGTGCGTTATTGCATCTTGGAAGAATATTTTATTCCTACTTGGTCACAAAGAATGCAACCACAGTCTTCGCTTTTGATAAATTGTTTACTATAAAAGTCTGCATAAAAGAAAGATAATTTAATTAGAAGCACTGGAGATTTTATAATTATCTTAACTGTGAGGTCAACCGCAGATGATGGAGAAAAGAGACTGGGGGTTTCTCAACCCAAACAGAAAAAAAAACAGCTGATTTCCGCCATAACACTGGGGAAATAGCTTAAGATCTTGGGTGCCTACATCTCGTCCGAAAGTATTCTCGTCCTAAAGTATTCTCGTCATAAAAATAATAAAACAGGCTACGCTCCTCTTTAGGACGAGAATACTTTCGGATGAGATGTAGGCACCCAAGATCTTAGGCTGTTTCCCAAATGTTATGGCGAAAATCAGCTGTTTTTACTTTCTCGTCCTAAAGTATTCTCGTCCTAAAAATAATAGAAAAAGAAAAGATATAAACTGTCTTCTCGTCCGAAAGAATTCTAGTCCTAACAGGCTACGCCCCTTTTTAGGACGAGATGACAGTAGGACGAGAAGACATTCGGACAAGTGGATTTCAATTTTTATACAATTTTTTAAATTTTACAAATTTTATACAATTTTTATACAATTTTAAAACGGCAGAAAAACTTATGAAAATTCTTTACTTTGGTTCCTAGATAAAAAAAAACGAAGGAAAACAACCAAATATGCATGAAAGAGAAGGTTTTTTTTCCAAAACAAGGAGGAAAACGCCTAAAATTAACCAATAGACCCCCTTTGTAATCGGCTTCAGTAGTCTATCTGCCGAGAAACACCTTTCTTATTCGATTTTTGGGCGTTTTTATCTTCGTTGAGAACAATAAATTTTGTATTTTGTCGTTTTCTTCGAGTTTTTGGCTAAGAAAAACTTTTTTTTCTGGTTTGTGATGTCTGACCTGCAAATTTTCGTTGGACATTAATGATGTTTTAAGAACTTGAGTACGTTTTTTTTTTTTTCGCCTTCCGTTTGTTTATAAGAGCGATTAAAGAGACGACAGAAGCTTCTTGTCGAACGTCAACGTGGGCGTTTGTCTCCAGTTTCTCAATAGTCCGATACGTTCCTCCCACATACGAGGTCATAGGTCACCCCTTTGTCTTCTCTTTTTTTTCTGAAACTTCAAAACATCCAGTTTCCGGATTTTGTTTCATTGACGTCATACATAAAAAACGCACTATATGTAAATCAGGTGAATAAATAACGTTGGCAGCTACCACTGTGTCTCATTTTTTGTAATGACTTCAAGATCAACGATGGTAATTTATTCAGGGCGAAAGAGTATTGCACACTCTACGGTTTATCATGTACCACCCCCACCGCGACGTTGTAAAACTGCCACTGCGTTATTTACACCGACTTTTATAGAACAGAGACATACGCTTTCTTTTTTTTTTAAGTAAAAGAAAAACTATCCATTGTCATCATGTCATTTTCTACCTTTTTATCTCTGCTTCTGTGTGGCGCCAGATTAAAACATCTCCCTAATAACACTAATCTTCTTTATAAATAAACATGAACTGTGACCAAAATGAGTCAATCATCTAAAATGTCTTAATTACTTAAAGAAGATTAGGACACCCAGTATTTAATAACAAGGTTTACAAACTTACAATTATGAGAGAAAAATTTTTTTTTCTATATAAAATGGTTATTTTAGAAGGCTAATTTGTTTTTATACCAGATTTGGACAAAACTTCGGGTTTTACATTTGCATAGACTAATTTGATTTTGTCCCCTCAATTATTTAAACTTATTATTTACATAAATTTGTTTAAAATAAAAGGAGAAACTGTTTGATTTTTAGTCAGAAATCGATTTGCGTTTTAAGGACAATTTTTAATTTAAAAAAAAAGTTTTACGTAAGTCGCTCATTACGAGGATTAATTTAAGAGTCCAAAGTGTTTCTTTTAACTAATTGGCCTCGATGGAAAACTTTTTAAAAGACCCCGAATGGTCATTATTTCCAAACGGACGCGGGCATCTAAAACGTGGTTTGGCAAGTCTCAGCTATTAAATTATGGCTTTTATTAAATCCGTTATATAAAGTACCGCGAATAATTGATAAAGATTAAGCTTTAAATTGCGTTCTCCTCTTTTTTAAGAAATTTAGAGTACATCGAATTTTTAATTTATAATCTCTAAATAACGATGATTTGTCGGGAAAGTGTTTATTTATATTTAGAGCTTGACATAACTTTTTTATGAAAATTATATTTGATTAAAGCAATCATATTAATTGACTTTCTGAATAATTTATTAGAACACCCGTTCCCTGGCAAAGATGACCAAGAAACCCCTACTATAGTTGGGAGAAATTTTGTACTTCCTCCCGTAACGAGAGGGACCTCCCTTGGGCGATAATCCCTTTAATTCTACCTCGATTCTTTGAAAAATTTTCGAAAAAAAAAGAACTTCAAAAATTTTCGGGAAAAAAGCTCAAATTTAAGCAGCCTTTTTGGTCGTCTCCAGCAGTAACTTGCCAGAAAAACGTCCTTAAACAGCCCATTTGGTCGCTCTCATTGATAGCGAGAAAATGGCCTTATGGTCGTGTTCAAATGTCCTTTAGTCGTCAAACACCTTTTTTTGGACGCTCTTTATTGTCTATTGGACGAAAAAATTTTTTTGGCTGTTTCCAGCAGCTCTTTACCAGAGAAACGCCCTTAAGCAGCCTTTTTGGTCGTTTCCAGCAGTTAGTTGCCAGAGAAGCATCCTTGATACAGCCTTTTTGGCTGTTTCCAGCAGCCCTTTGCCAGAAGAACGCCCTTAAACAGCATTTTTTGTCGTTCTCTAATGTTTTTTGACTGCGAGAAAATGGCTTTATGGTCGTTTTCTCATGTCCTTCAGCCGTCAAACACCTATTTTTGGCCGCTCTTTATGGTCTATTGGCCGGAAAAAAAAGATTTTTGGTCGTTTACGTTTTCCTTGGCTGTGATGCTAGGACAACTCCTCCCAATCTCGAGTTGCTTAAGTACCCTTGTTTTGAAATTCTTTCGAAGAAGAACATCAAACGAAGAATATGGAATCAATAAGAAGGAATGTTTACGGTACGCCTAACAATGAGTTGTCTCTCACGTCATTCAAAGTCTTTTAAATAAATTGACTTTTGTCATTGGGACTGTAATGGAAACAGTTTCGTGATAAAGAAAGCGTGCCTAGAAGCGTGCTGGGTGATTGGTGTGTAGAATTAACCAATCGGACACGGGCGGGTTCATCACGTTCCCTATTTTTTTTCTCTAGAAGCTAATTCAATAGAATGATTCGGCCTCTTTCAATACCGCCAATAACAGGAGCATTATTCACATTAACGAACCACAAAAGCCTCGCAAATCACCTCAATTACCCATTTCCTATCATGATTTCTCTTCTGTAATATTTCGAAAAAAAAAAAATTCTTACGCGAAGTACCAAATAAGCTCTGATTTCATTCAAAAGATAAAATGATTCTAGGATTGGCCCCGATTTAAAAATTGGTAGTTCTTAAATCTAATAATCGCCTTTTGATGACTGAGTTAATCTTCTTGCTCTGATTACACCCCTTTCCAAAAGAGATTTCTTTAAAAGTACTAATGCCTTTTCGCTATTAGTAACTTCAATTACACAATAAAACAAAAAATTTAAAAAATCGCTTTTAGATTAATTAAAAATAATTGATTACGGTTTGCTAATCATCGATTTTTTTCCCTCTTCTCTCTTATATTTTTTATTGAGCTTTCACCCATTCGAATTTGGGTCGAAGGCCGGTAAGATAATTCAATTAAGCCCTCCGGATGATCCTATTAATTTAGAAGCCTTGAGGTTCGTGAGTTCGGACTAATGAACCGTTCCTACTTGTTAGTTTCAAAAAAATGCTCTTGTTTTTAAGTGTTACCTATCAATCTGAAAAGATGAAAAAAAAAAATTCTTTCCCCAGGCGTCATAAGTGATAGCTTGATAAATAAATTATGGTGTAACTTTTTTTTTGGAATCCATCAATTTATTCGAAGTGCAAATTAAATAAAGAAGTTCAATTTGTCTTATAACCAAAGCGAAAAATTCCATTAGGTGAACAAAATGAAACTCAGCCACAGGGTTTTGAATTTTGTAGATTTTAGCCGAGTTTCATTTTGTACACCGAGTAGTTCATTTTTTCAAAATTTTAAACATTTTAGGCGTTAAAGTCCATCAAAAGTTGACCTTCTCCGTGTAAGAAGGTTATTGAAGTATAACCATTAAGAAGGTTAATTTTTAAAGGCTTGTAAATCGTAAATCGTTACAGATATTGAAAAAATGAACAAAATAAAATCTGTTGGAAATTTAATTCTCTTTAATTTTTTTTCTATTCATTTTTTCTCTAGGATGCAATGTTTTCAAGATAAATTTATTTAAAAAAAATATTATTTTCCGAAAATGGTGCATCCGAGAAAAAAATAATTAAGTGCAAATTTATAGAGAATTAAATTTCCTACAATTTTTATTTATTAGGTGTACAAAATGAAACTCAGCCACAGGGTAAATTTGAATTTTGTAGATTTTAGCCGAGTTTCATTTTGTACACCTAATATTTTGATCGAGAAACCGTTAAAGCGGAGCATGGATTTTTTTTTTTTTAACTTTTAAATTTATGAGTTGAGAAAGTCGAGGATGGTTTCCTCCTAATAAAACGTGCAGCAAATCAGTAGAAGATGAAATTTACATGTTGCGAACAACTTGAAGATTTTAACGGTACAAAATAATTTCGTTAGTTGACATTAGTCTGTGTGTATAATAGCTTCCAAAGAGGGCTCCATCTTTTATATTCTTCTAATCCCGAGATTAGGCTTAAGTCCGGATTTTGCGTCACGTCTAGTTAGCCTCTTTTTTAAAATTTTTTGTGTCCGAGTGAAGGGTCTAAAGAGGCTAAACAAATAAAAACATGTATTAACATGACAAAAGTTAATTGGTGGCGACACGGACGTTTTTGACCTCATATGTCAACCTCTTTTTGTGTGAACATGAATTTACTAATGACGAGAACCCAGACCAGGGTCAACAACACGCAAGTCATAGCCGCCCTAAAAGGTCTCAAATCCCTGAGGACATTAAACAAAAAAATAAAAACAGAAATAATTTACATAATTTCTCTTATTTTTTTTTTTTTATTATATCCGGGGGTGGTGCTAACTTTGTAGCCCCTACGCACTTAAATCCTAAGGGATCTATTGTACTGCCCCAACTCTAGGGATCAGATTCTGGAGACTGGTAGAGTTTCTCATGAACTCCATCAGTCTCCGGAAGGCAGTGCCTTTTAGGTCCGCCAGTGTTAATTTCTCTTATGAAGGGATGATTCATCATTCCCCTATACGATAAAAGTTAAACAATATATTTTATAGCCCAAAAAGCAAGAAAAGTTCCGGTTTGAAGAGCTTCCAACGATAACTTCCTCAAGGATACAGGAGGAGGAAGTATTAAGTAGGAGAACTAAATTTTTGTAAAGTTGTGAAATAAATTTGGTGGGTATCGCAGTAAGTCTTGAGGAAGTTAGAAATTTTAGGTATTTTTTGTTGTTCGTTTTCTGTTTTTTGAAAAAAAAAAATAAAAATTAAGTACCTAATAAATCGCCATTTTATTTTCCGTTAAAAAATTCTTGAGGAAGTTAAAAAAAAAAAAAAAAAAAATTATTTTGAAAATTTTATATCAAGGTAGAAATTCAGTACGGTTAGCCAAAGAGAGGCCGCCCTCGAGCCGGCGAAGTGACTCACATTTCTGCCTAGAAAAATTATTAAGTAAAAAAAATTTTGGAAAATTAAAATTTTAAAAACATGGAAAATTTTTAAATAATTCAAGGAATGTTTAGTGAAAATTTGGTGAAGATCGGACCAACAGTACGCCCACAGCGCTCATTTTAAATCTTTGAACAGTCATATCTCCGCCATTTTGAAAAATTTCGAAAAAAGCTCTCGTCATTTTCAAGATTTCTGTGAAAGGAAGCTTGTGTATAAATTTGGTGAAGATCGGATGAAAATTGCGGCCGTGAAGTGTTCCGGAAAAAGTGGCGACGGACGGCCGGACGGCCGGACGGCCGGCACCACAGACAAAGTCAGGATCGGCAAAGATCACTTATCAGATTTATCCTACGGGGTCTGGAAGACCCTTTTCTAGTAACAGGGGGTCGGAGGGTATCACAGTAACTTCTTGAGGAAGTTAAAAACATTGGAAAGACTTGATGTCACTTTATTTGAGAAGGGTGAGTCGAAGAAGGTTCAAGGACATTGCAATCACATTTTTCTCCTCAATCGCGGCCGCTCCGTTGCTTCTTCGACTCATCCATATCAATTGAACTTTCTTTCTCTCTTTTGAAAAGAGGGAGAAATGCCAAAATTTTAAAAAATATCTGGAGGATTTATTTCATGGAGGAAGACTAAAAATGAAGAGCATCCAACGAAAACTTCCTAAAAGAGAAGTCAAAATATAGGAGGGAGAAGTATATCAAAGAGGGAAAGTATAAAGGAGGGGAAGTATAAGGGAGGGGAAGTATAACGGAGGGGAAGTATAAAGGGGGGAAGTATAAGGGAGGGGAAGTATAAGGGAGGGGAAGTATAAGGGAGGGGAAGTATAAAGGAGGGAAGTATAAGGGAGGGGAAGTATAAGGGAGGGGAAGTATAAGGCAGGGGAAGTATAAGGCAGGGAAGTATAGGCAGGGAAGTATAAGGGAGGGGAATATAGGCAGGGGAAGTATAGGGAAAGTATAAGGCAGGGGAAGTATAAGGGAGGGGAAGTATATGGAGGGGAACTATAAAGGAGGGAAGTATTATGGAGGTGGATGTATAACGGAGGGTGAAATTTACTAACCCAAAATAAGATAAAATTACTTTAGAGTAAAACTATTTTCGTACTAGATATTAAATACATCTGAGAAATGGAGAAAAGAGGAAACGGAAGTTCCATTCTACCTTCCCGCATACTCAGGCAAATGCCGTTCAGTTCTAGAAGAATTTGAGAAATCGATAATCGGGAAATAGCTCACCTGATGAGGCTTAGTAAGCTGAAACTGGTCACAAATTAATTCTTTTTTATTTTTTTAGATGGGGATAAAAAAAAGTACTAGTTTGAAGAACGGCTTATGTGCTGGCAGTACTGATGAAAACAGAAAACTCAGCATACAGACTATATGATGGCAAAAAACTTATGAAAATCCTTTACTTTCCTAGATCAAAAAAAACGAAGAAGGTTTTTCGGCCAATAGACCACTAAGAGCGACCAAAAAAGGTGTTTGTCGGCTAAAGGACATTTGAAAACGACCATAAAGCCATTTTCTCGCAGTCAAAAAACATTAGAGAACGACCAAAAAGTTGTTTCGAGAATGCTTCTCCAGCAAATTACGGCTGGAAACAGCCAAAAAGTTTTCTTCGGCCAATAGACAATAAAGATCGACCAAAATAAGGTTTTTGTCGGCTAAGGGACATTTGAAAACGACCATAAAGCCATTTTCCGCAGTCAAAAACAATAGAGAACGACCAAAAAGGCTGTTTTAAGGATGCTTCTCGGGCAAATTACTGCTCGCAACAACCAAAAAGGCTGTTTAAGGGTGTTCTTCTGCAAAGAGCTGCTGGAAACAGCCATAAAGTTTTCTTCGGCCGATAGACAATAAAGATCGACCAAAATAAGGTGTTTGTCGGCTAAAGGACATTTGAAAACGACCATAAAGCCATTTTCTCGCAGTCAAAAACATTAGAGAACGACCAAAAAGGCTGTTTAAGGACGTTTTTTCTGGCAAATTACTGCTGTAAAAAGACAAAAAGTTTTTTTCGGCCAATCGACCGTAAAGAAAGACCAAAAAAAGTGTTTGTCGGCTAAAGGGCATTTGAAAACGACCATAAAGCCATTTTCTCGCAGTCAAAAAACATTAGAGAACGACCAAAAAGGCTGTTTAAGGACGTTTTTCTGGCAAATTACTGCTGGAAACGACCAAAAAGGCTGTTTAAGGACGTTTTTCTGTCAAATTACCGCTGGAAACGACCAAAAAGTCAGTTTAAAGGCGTTTTTTTTGGCAAAGAACTGCTGAAAACAGCCAAAAAGTGTTTTTTTTTTTCGGCTAATAGACCATAAAGAGCGACCATAAAAAGGTTTTTGTCGGCTAAACGACATTTGAAAACGACCATAGAGCCATTTTCTCGCTGTCAAAAATTAGAGAACGACCAAAACTGTTTAAGGACGTTTTTTTCTGGCAAATTACAGCTGGAAACGACCAAAAGGCTGTTTAAGGACGTTTTTCTGGCAAAGAACTGCTGGAAAAAGCCAAATGTTTTTTTTCGGCCAATAGACAGTAAAGAACGACAAAAAAAAAAAAGGTGTTAGTAGGCATTTGTACATTTGAAAACGTCCAAAGAGGCTGTTTTAACGGTTCTTCTCTGGCGGGAAACCTTGTAAAACCCTCAAAAAGATTTTTTTTTTTTTTTGGTTACTAGGAATTGAGAAACACCAAAAAAAAGTCAGTTCATCAATCAAAAACACCTTCGGGAATAGATTTCGTTTTTTGGTCGAGACTTTTAGGATTTTTGTATGATTGACGTGAAAGGTGCGGAGGGGGGTTAGAGACGCGAGATAATAATCGGCTAATTTCCGGTTCTACAGAGCGCTTTAACGACGTCTCGGGTGAATCAATCACGTTCCGCTTTTGACGTACAAGTGGAGGGTATCACCCGCGACTAATGACTCTGGAGAGAAGAGAGAACTGCCAGTGTAAAATGATAGGCTGACGCCCTCGAGTCCATTCATAAATTTTAGCCCACTTTCCAACTCGTATGTTGTTATTAAAAACCGGAGATGAAAAAAAACTGGGAAAACGTCTGACGAAATGAAGCTGTTGACTTTTGAACGCTTGAGTGCACCCCTCCGCTAACTAAACCACGTTTTAACGATCCCTTGGTTAATGAACTAGAACATATCCACACGTTCGCAGCATATTTTATTATTATACCCTTGTTTTCATCGCAATTATTAAAATGATTCCCTGACTTTTAAGTTATATGACGTCCAGTAGCAGGTTTGCTGAACTCAAAACCTATAAGATGGGAGGCTGCTCTTACAAACTAACGTCAATTGTGTGGTAACCCTGAACCCCTTTTATATCGAAAGTCACGATTCAAAGTTTAATTAACACATTACACTAATGCCCTCTCTCTTTGTTTTTTGGTTTCTTGTAATTAAGACGTTCTGGTCACCATTAGGCGTCACTATCTGATATGACCGTGAGCTTTGAGTGTACATCAATTCTACTAATTAACCGCTTTTCAACACCCCCGCCTTTTATTTTAATATTCCCTGGGTGGCCGATGACATCCTCATTTAGATTTAAAAGTCTATGGATTTTAATGGATTTTACGATAATTTTTTTTTCCTTTCTTAAATAATAATCCCTGGCGTTGTTTGAGCGAAACAACCGGTTGTGCTAATGCGGACGGTCACGGTCCCTGTCGAGCAATTTGGATGCTTCTTCTAACACACTCGTGTAAGATAAATCTGATAAAAATCGTTCAAATGTGATGTCCCCGGACCGGAGGGTCGTGTTATCCACCTTTAGATTTTGATCAAAAAATAAACAACGAGAGTGGTTTATTTGGATAGATTTTTATCAATCGATGGAAATCCTTAAGATTTTAAGATACCTATAACGGTTTTCTGTATTATAAAGTATTAAGTAATTTTTTCAATGGAGAGAGAGAATCCACGGAAGATTGCTACTTGAACCTTCTTGACTCACCCTTCACAGTTAAAATTACAAGTTTCTTAACTTTTTCCTCGCCAGTTCTTCCAGTTTCTCTCAGATCTAACTGAATAGCTAAAAACGATTTAGGTTGAAGAAAAAGTACTGGTTTGAAGAGCTTCCAACAAAAACTTCCTTAAAGAGAAGTAATAATTTAGGAGGGGAAGTATATAGGAGGGGAAGTATAAGTCAGGGAAGTATAACAGAGTGGGAATATAGGGGAACGAAAGTATAACGAAGGGGAATATATACGAGAAGGAAAGTATGAAGGAGGGGGAAGTATAAGGGAGGGGAAGTATAACGGGGTATAACGTTTTCATATGTACTCAGACCAACAAACACCTTTTTTTGGTCGTTCTTACGGTCTATTGGTCGAAAAAAAATTTTTGGTAGTTCCCAGACATTTTTGCCCGAAAAACGTCCTTAAACAGCCTTTTTGGTCGTTTCCAGCAGTAATTTGCCAGAAAAACGTCCTTAAACAGCCTTTTTGGTCGTTTCCACCAGTAATTGCCAGAAAAACGTCCTTAAACAGCCTTTTGGTCGTTTCCAGCAGTAATTTGCCAGAAAAAACGTCCTTAAACAGCCTTTTGGTCGTTTCCAGCAGTAATTGCCAGAAAAACGTCCTTAAACAGCCTTTTTGGTCGTTCTCTAATTTTTGCAGCGAGAAAATGGCTTTATGGTCGTTTTCAAAAGCCTACAAATACTTTTTTGGTCGCTCTTTACGTCTATTGGCCGAAAAAAACTTTTGGGCTGTTTCCAGCAGCTCTTCGCCGGAAAAACGTCCTTAATAACATAAATTAATATAAATTTTTTTCCAAAAATTTTCCAGGTTTTTTTCCGAAAAATTGTGTAAGTTTTTTCTTTCTCAACCATTTTTTTAGTTATGTTTTTTTTTCTAAAAATTTTCAAAGTTCTTTTTTTTAAATTATTTTTAAGTGTCAAGGTAGAAATAATGGACTCTTTGCCCTAGGGATGTGCCTTCGTAATGGGTAAAAGTATGAAATTTCTCTACTAAAAAAAAATATTAATTAAAAGTGGCAATTTTTTTACACCAAAAATTCGTAAAAAATAAGGAGTATTTGGAGAAAATTTGGTGAAAATCAGGCCAACGGTTCGTCCGCAGCGAATTTTTTAAAATTTCAAACAGCCATATCTCCGCCATTTTTCGAAATTCAAAAATCGCCCTCGTTACATTCTTCTTCACCGGCTAAAGAAAGTGTGAAAATTTGGTGGAAAACTGTGGCCGCAAAGTGTTCCGGAAAAAAATTCTACGGATCCCGGCCGCACCACAGACAAAGTTGAGATCGGTAAAGATCAATATTCGATTTGACCCTCCGGGGTCGGAAGACCCTTCCCCAAAAACCCTCAAGGGTATCACAATAACTTCTATAAGGAAGTTTGTGGCCCAAAATTTTTCCAAAAGACGAAAAAATGGGCGTTTTTCGGCAACTATTGATTTTTTTAATTGCCTCTCTCCTCACGTCTACCTTAAATATTGGATTCGCTTAGTCTCTATTAAAAGCTAAAACGATAAATAATCTTTTTGCTGACTGTTAGAACGAGAAGGAACCGGAACATTTTTCTTGTCTTCTGCATACCGTTTTATTTTACTCTCTTTTACGATCTATTATTACGGGCGTAGATAGGGCGGTTTAAACGTCCACTTGGAATTTCACGTTTGGTAATTGCGACGTAAATTATAATTGTTCAGTAAACTTATAGATGAGGCATAAAAAAAAAGAGAAAAGGTTTTAAGTTGATCATCGGAAGACAAGCCGGCGTTTTTCAAATCGTGCCCGAGTATCATGACCCTGGCCAGCAGATAAAGTGTTCTAGATTTATCTGAAATCATGAAACAACAATTGCAAAGATAGAGAGTAGAACAATTCTAAGGATTTTGCAGAAGGGGGTGTGGGGCATCGGTGGGGACTTCATGAGATATGTTCCTATAGCGCAGGCGGGATCACCTCTCCGAAGTCACGAACTTTAACATGATACCCACTTACCAATGGAAACAAACTAAATATCACGCCCATAATAACGAAACCCAGTTGTCTAGAGTAATTTTCAAACGCATTTATCCGCGGCTGCTTCTGTTGATCACGACCGAGTTATGACACCATCATCGAGAACAATAAATAAGCAAATTTACTCAACTTCGCCTTTACCTATTTCTCATAAACGGAAAAATCGTGAGCTTAATGAAGACCCCCTTTCCAATAATAACGTACTAAATTCTCTTTCTTAGATACACCATCTACAATAAAACCAAATGCTCTTTCTCAAGAACTTCATACCCGCTACGTGTAATGGCCTTAGTAAACCAGATAAAAGGAATCTCCCTGTCTAAAAAAAGACAACGCAAATTTTTATTTTAAGCCCATTGCAATAAATCTTGCTACGTATATTTAAACCGAAGAATCGCAACCCAAATTTTTATTTTAAGCCCTTTGCAATAAAATCTTGCTACGTATATTTAAAACGAAGAAAACGCCTGATTTTTCAAATATCGTGACCGAATCTATTGCACCCAGCTGATCAATCATTCATACCCGCTACGTGTAAATGGCCTTACTAAACCAGATAAAAGGAATCTCCCTGTCTAAAAGACAACCAATTTTTATTTTAAGCACATTGCAATCTTGATACCTAGATTTTCTTACGTACCTATACTTAAACCGAAGAAATCGCCTGATTTTTCAAATATCGAGATCAAATCTATTTCACACCCAGCTGATCAATCATTCATACCCTCTACGTGTAAATGGCCTTACTAAACCAGATAAAGGAATCTCCATATCTAAAAAACGACAACCAAATTTTTATTTTAAGCCATTTGCAATAAAATCTTGCTACGTATATTTAAAACGAAGAAATCGCCTGATTTTTCAATATCGTGACCGAATCTATTGCCCAGCTGATCAATCATTCATACCAGCTACGTATAAATGGCCTTACTAACCAGATAAAAGGAATCTCCGTATCTAAAAAAAGACAACCCAATTTTTTTTTAAGCCTATTGCAATAAAATCTTGCTATCTCTATAAACCGAAGAAATCGCCTGATTTTTCAAATATCGAGGCCGAATCTATTGCATCCAGCTGATCAATCATTCATAGCTCTCAACAATGTGAAGTCACATCGAGATGGAATCTTTATGCACGAAGTTTCTGAGTCTTATCTCAGCTCCCTGATGACCGACCGACTTCAAATTTTGAGCATTACCTCATATTGTATTAGAGAAAATGCCAAATTTGAAGTCGATCGGCCAACAGGGAGCTGAGATATGTGACATCAAAAACCAGGGATTCCGGAGATCCAAATACTGGACAAGAGGTTGCGGTATTTGGAAACAGACTTCAGATTCTTTTTCCTCAAAACGTCAAAAATTAAAATTGAAAGCTTGTTGAAAAATTGATATTGGTGCATTTTGCAGGCCCTCACGTCACTTTTAAAACCCAATTTTCAAAGCTCCCCTTGGTGGAAAATTAATTCCATTGTGTTATTATCGTTAATCTCAAGAAATTTTACCTTATAACGTTTCAATTCACTAGTAATTATTTTAATAGGTCTTAATTAATAAAACGATAAAAACCAGGGCGATAATAAAGAGTGGCCCCTTTTTATTCCGGATCGGTTAAAACTCGTTTGAACTCAAAATGTGTTTACGAAGACTATTATGGCCTCTAATAAAATAATGAGCGGTTTTTGCTTTACTCTTTAAAATTACTCAAAGAGAGTTATTATACAAATGATCGGTTTTGGCCTTCCAGAGACTATGGAGGAAAAAAGTACTTGTTTGAAGAGCTTCCAACGAAACTTCCTTAAAGAGAAAGACAATATATAGAAGGAGGAAGTATATAGGGGGAAGTATAGGAGGGATGTACAAAGGAGACTGAAGTATATGGGAGGGAAGTATATAGGAGGGGAAGTATAACGGAGGGGACGTACAACGGAGAGGGAAGTATATGGGAGGGGAAGTATACAGGGGGAAGTGTACGAAGGGGGAAGTATAAGGGAACGAATGTATAACAAAGGGAGGGAAAGTATAAAGTAGGGGGTAATAAAAGAGAGGGGAAGTATAAGAGGGGAAGTATAAGGGAGGGGGAAGTTTTTTTTCGGTTTTTTTAAGTTTTTTCTTGTCAACCAATTTTTTAAGTTTTGTTTTTTGTTTCATAAATTTTTCTGGTTTTTTTAATTTGCGTTTTTTTCTGAAAAAATTTTTAAGTTCTTTTTTTTCGAAAATATTTTAAGTGTCAAGGTAGAAATAATGGGCTCTTTGGACTACGGATGTTCCTCTCGTAATGGGTAGAAGTATGAAATTTCTCCTACTAAAAAAAATATTAATTAAAAAATGGCAATTTTTACACCAAAAATTCGTCAAAAATATAATGTAATTGGTGAAATTTGGTGAAAATCGGCCGCAGCGAATTTTTTACAATTTCAAATAGACATTTCTTCGAAATTCAAAAAATCGCCCTCGTTAGTTTCTCCTTCACCGGATAAGAAAATTTTGTGAAAATTTGGTGAAAATCGGATGAAACTGTGGGCGAAAAGTGTTCCGGAAAAATGCTACGGACGGCCGGACGGCACCACAGACTAAGATGAGATCGGTAAAGATCGGTAAAGATTGATTGACCCTATGGGTCTGGAAGACCCTTTCCCAAAAACCGACGTCACGGGTATCACAATAACGTCTTTTTTAAGAAGTTAAAAAGTCAAGAATCCTCAAAAGCGCAATTTTTGTCGAAACCGAGGTAATTCAATATCTTCTATTTGGGAAAGTTTAAACTAAAACTCGATTCATTTGCGTGAAGGTACCAACGTCTTAAAAAAACTGGTTCGATCAATTTTAAAAACGCTACCACTGAGTAAATTAATCTAGTGTCACAAATAAACGAGTATAAGCCCCAAATATATTTCATAATTTCTCTCATTTACAGCAACCCAAAATTTTTAAAATTTTTTTCTCGATTCTCGAGTAGTAGATCGTTTTTAAACGAGGTTTTATTTTTAAACTTGTATTTCATCCTCAATACTTATTTATAACGAGATTAACTTATTGTTAGTATACATAAAAATACCATAACTTATGCTCTTGGCATATTACAAGAGAAACAAACTTGTAATAAATAACTTTCAAAACCGCGAAGATATTTGAATGTAAATGTATTCTGGGACTCGGCACCCTATAATTTTAATTTGTCAGTGTGGATTTGGAAAGCGCTTCCTATATGGGACGTGTTAAGGAGCCCCGAGCGTTTTGTAAATGGTTCAAATACAATGGGGGTTTTAAAAATTGATTAGGATAAAAAAAAGATGGATTTTGTACTTTTTTTTCATTCATTCGAAAGTGATCGTTTTGAACATGTTGAAAAATCACCTTCTGGACTTGGAGACTTGTAAACTGTTCACAAGTATAATAGTAAATATCCAAGATGTGTATCTTGGGGTGGGACAAGGAGCTTCGGTCATTACGTCCTATTATTTAGGAAATACCGTGTCTGCTCATTTTGAATCCTTGGTTAAAAGGAGGCTTGTGGGCCGAGTATTAATGCCCAGACTCCTCACGCGAGATCACTATCTATATTATCTTCAGTATAAAATTAAATTTTTTTTTCTCCTCTGTAAAAAATCGCCTTAAAAATAAAGAGGAAAAATAATAAATTTTTCCGGTTGTCATAACTCGAATCTTTCCCCTCTAAATAATCACTTTCGGAGGCTTCGAAAACTAAACACGAAGAACTAGTTTAAGGTCCATTTATAACTTTATTTACAAAACAGGGAGAATCATTTTTTTAAGGAACTCTACTTTTAATAGGTTAATTAATTTAATGCCATGAATTAATTATTAGGTGTACAAAATGACACAGGGTAATTTGAATTTTGTAGATTTTAGCCGAGTTTCATTTTGTACAGTAGTTCATTTTTTCAAAATTTTAAACATTTTAGGCGTTGAAGTTCATCAAAAGTTGACCTTCTCCGTGTAAGAAGGTTATTGAAGTATAACCATTAAGAAGGTTAATTTTTAAAGGCTTGTAAATCGTAAACCGTTACAGATATTGAAAAATGCACTAAATAAAATCTGTTGGAAATTTAATTCTCTTTAATTTTTATTCTATTTATTTTTTCTCTAGGACGCACTGTTTTCAAGATAAATTTATTTTAAAAAAATTATTTTCCGAAAATGGTGCATCCTAGAAAAAAATAATTAAGTACAAAATAGAGAATTAAATTTCCTACAATTTTTATTAGGTGTACAAAATGAAACTGACAGGTAAATTTGAATTTTGTAGATTTTAGCCGAGTTTCATTTTGTACACCTAGTAGTTCATTTTTTCAAAATTTTAAACATTTTAGGATTTAAAGTTCATCAAAAGTTGACCTTCTCCGTGTAAGAAGGTTATTAAAGTATAACCATTAAGAAGGTTAATTTTTAAAGGCTTGTAAATCGTAAACCGTTACAGATATTGAAAAATGCACTAAATAAAATCTGTTGGAAATTAATTCTCTTTAATTTTTATTCTATTCATTTTTTCTCTAGGACGCACTGTTTCAAGATAAATTTATTTAAAAAAAATTATTTTCCTAAAATGGTGCATCCTAGAAAAAAATAATTAAGTACAAAATAGAGAATTAAATTTCCTACAATTTTTATTTATTAGGTGTACAAAATGAAACTCAGCCACAGGTAAATTTTGAATTTTGTAGATTTTAGCCGAGTTTCATTTTGTACACCTAGTAATTTTTTCAAAATTTTAAACATTTTAGGCGTTAAAGTTCATCAAAAGTTGACCTTCTCCGTGTAAGAAGGTTATTGAAGTATAACCATTAAGAAGGTTAATTTTTAAAGGCTTGTAAATCGTAAACCGTTACAGGTATTGAAAAAATGCACTAAATAAAATCTGTTGGAAATTTAATTCTCTTTAATTTTTTCTATTCATTTTTTCTCTAGGACGCACTGTTTTCAAGATAAATTTATTTTTAAAAAATTATTTTCCGAAAATGGTATCCTAGAAAAAAATAATTAACAAAATAGAGAATTAATTTCCTACAATTTTATTTATTAGGTGTACAAAATGAAACAGCCACAGGGTAAAAATTGAATTTTTAGATTTTAGCCTAGTTTCATTTTGCACCTAATAAAATCTAACCATTTTCCCGCCACTCCACGGATGACGTCATAAAATTTACTACGTAAAAAAAAACAAGTGACTATCAAAAAAAATATCATTTCTCTGTTACTTGTGTTAACAAATTTCTTATCTTAAATTATTTTTAAAAAAAAGTGATTTTATACTGTAAATATTGATTATAATTGTAAACTTGTAAATCGGTAAGTGTAATTTATGTGCTGTTGTAGTAATTTCTTTGTAGGTTTAGTTGTTTTTTGAAAAAATGAGTGAGGTTGAAGATGTGCAGAAGGTGTCGGATGAGATTGGAGAAGATTCGGAAGAAGAAGCGGAAGAAACGATGGGTTTGACCTGCTGTCTTTTGGACAACGGGAAAAGATGCGAGAATCCGATAGGAGACGGGATGTTCGTGTACAGATGTGAGCGTATCGAAAATATATTGAACATCAGATATTTCGACGGTTCCGGTCATAATTACCTCTGCGAAAAACACAGGGCGGCCGCTTTCGCCGTCATGATGGACGAAAACGATTCCGACCCTGATGGTCCTCTCCCTCAAGCTTTTTCTACGAAAACTTCTGTATCAATTTCGGCGTTTTGCCCAGAATGACCATCAGGCGCTTTCTCGAATCGCGTTGTATGAGGGTCCAGCTAGATGCGACGAAAGGCCAGATGTTTTACTCCGTTAGTAATTTTGTAAAGCGTAGCCCAAATGTAAGATTTTCTGCAAAAAAAGGAAGATTGCCACAAATAGAAAAGGTCTCCTAAGCAAAACTATGGAAAATGTCAAATGCCATCTCGGGGTCCACTTACAAACTTTGAATTATCACACGCCGATAATTCCAGCGAAAATGAAGCTGATACCTTAGATTCCGATCTGGAAGAGACGATGAACTTTGTGAGAAGCTCAACATTTCGAAAACGAAGAAAATACTCACAGATTTCCAGACCAAGATCCCTTCATAATTGAGGAAATTTGGAAGTGACAGAAAGTGATTCTGAATCAACAGAATCATATGATTCTGATGAAACAGCTGATGATATATCAACGGAAAACCCAAAAGCACATCGAATGGATTCAGACGTAGAAAATGAAGAAATTACGTCCGCTAATGTGCGTTTCTTCGGCTATCCTGATGCACACGAGAGTCACCGGGTTACTGATGTCGATTTCGTAATGGACCATAGAAAAAGAAAGATAGTCAATAGTGATGGTAATGTCGTCGTAATCCATGAAGTCGATTTACTTCTGAATGATTCAGAATCCGATGAAGATTCGATTATTTGATCGAATTATCACATTCTAATTCGTCCCAGCATTTCTATCTTTCTCAGTTCGAACGTTCATTGTTGGCAGAAATTCCGATAAGTCTATTGAGATCCGACGAAGATTTCTCGACGGTAGATGCCGCCAGTGTTTTGATGGATATGTCACGTTCTAAGGAAAATATTTCTCCAGATTCCGAAGATGTGAGTCTAAAGTGCTGCCTTAACGAGAAAGGCCGAGATGTACGGTCCATTGGGGAAGGTATGTATTCAGCAAGGCCGCACATCGAAGAGTTACTCGAGATCAATTTTTGCTCAGGAGCCGGCCACAATTATCTATGCGATCAGCACAAAGACGCCATACATGCAGCCATAATGGGCGATATAACCGAAGAATGCGAGGTCGATCTCGCTTCACAGAAAAATGAAGAATCAGAAGAGTTACTTGGGATATCAAATGACACTTCAGAAGCAGGCCACAATTATCTATGCGATCAGCACAAAGACGCCAAACATGCAGCCATAATGGACGATAACCGAAGAATGCGAAGTCGATCTAGCTTTACAGAGTGAAGAATCAGAAGAGTTACTTGGGATATCAAATGACACTTCAGGAGCCGGCACAATTATCTATGCGATCACAAAGACGCCATACATGCAGCCATAATGGACTATTCTATAACCGAAGAATGCGAAGTCGATCTCGCTTCACAGAAAATGAAGAATCAGAAGAGTTACTTGGGATATCAAATGACACAGGAGCCGGCCACAATAATCTATGCGATCAGCACAAAGACGCCATACATGCAGCCATAATGGGCGATATAACCAAAGAATGCGAAGTCGATCTCGCTTTACAGAAAAATGAAGAATCAGAAGATTTACTTGGGATATCAAATGACACAGGAGCCGGCCACAATATCTATGCGATCAGCACAAAGACGCCATACATGCAGCCATAATGGACGTTAACCGAAGAATGCGAAGTCGATCTACTTACAGATGAAGAATCAGAAGATTACTTGGGATATCAAATGACACTTCAGGAGCCGGCCACAATATCTATGCGATCAGCACAAAGACGCCATACATGCAGCCATAATGGACGATATAACCGAAGAATGCGAAGTCGATCTAGCTTCACAGAAAAATGAAGAATCAGAAGATTTACTTGGGATATCAAATGACACAGGAGCCGGCCACAATAATCTATGCGATCAGCACAAAGACGCCTACATGCAGCCATAATGGGCGATATAACCGAAGAATGCGAAGTCGATCTAGCTTCACAGAAAAATGAAGAATCAGAAGAGTTACTTGGGATATCAAATGACACAGGAGCCGGCCACAATATCTAGGCGTCAGCACAAAGACGCCATAATGCAGCCATAATGGGCGATATAACCGAAGAATGCGAAGTCGATCTAGCTTTACAGAGTGAAGAATCAGAAGAGTTACTTGGGATATCAAATGATACTTCAGATTCTCCAAAAGTTGAAACGCTCAAGCCTGCATAGTCTTTTAAAAAACCCTTTTTTAGTTAACTTTCTAATAAAAGTTGGTTCATTTGAGGTTTTTGATTGATCTTTCATATCTGTCAATTTTAAACTCATGATATCGGTTTGTTCTAAATCAGGCTGAGTATAGAACGTGCTAGTTTGAGGGTGTGGCCTTGGGCACCTCACGAACTTTTTTTTTCTCCTCGTGTTGATTAATAGTACATCACTCTTTCAATGATTGTCCTGAGGGTACCCTCGAGGATTCCGTTTAGCAGGAAAACTTTGAGAGGTCACTTTGGGTCAGATCTATCGCGAATAAATCACTTAAAATTCCTCAGTAAAAAAGGCTCAAAATCAGATATTCTTTATGTATTTTAAATTCTTTTATATCCTCTCGTAAATTTCAATATTTAATCTCTCCCTCAGATAATCTTCATTAGTTTTGTAATTATAAGGATCAGATAAAAAGAAATAACACTTCTCCAGTCACTTAGTCATAAAGGAGTCCGATCATGACAGAACTAGATTAGCTTGTTAATAACTCATTTCGTAATATAATTTTTCAAATTGCTTTTTAAAAGATTTATTGGGGGCTTTCTTGGTTTAATTTATTTTTAATCCAGTTTATTAAATTTAAAAAAAAGGTGTCTGATAACTAAATTTACTGTTATCCGATAGCTATCTTGAGATTCCTTCTAGCATACGTGAGGGAAAAAAAAGTCAATAATTAAAAAAGCGCGAAAGGTGCGTGTGCAAGGAGCGGTCGGATTTTGAAAAGCGGCACGTCATTTGTTAGGTGATAAATGTTCGGGAGCGATTCGGAGATGAGGCCGGCTGTCAGGGCATGCTCGGTCCCGCCCTACTCTTCACCATTAATGCGAGAACGACAGCTTCAATCACACGTCCGAAGAAGAATATACGCCGAAGGGGAACTTAAAAACAATTTTCGAACTTGTTTTCCTTTCCAAAGTGGTAATTAAAAAAACGAACAAAACAGTATCAACAACGTGGGCTTGAAATTTGAAGCCGACGTTTTGAACTGTTGTATAACGATTATGACAGACAGATCTTCACCATCTTTTAAAATATTCAGGATAACAAAAAAAGGAAGATTTATTGAAAATTTGGTGAAAATCGGATGAAAATTGCGCCCGTGAAGTGCTCCGGACGGACCTTAACGGTAAAGAACACCGATCATTATTGCGATACCCTCCACGACGGGTTTTTGGGCAGGGGTCTTCCAGACCCCGTAGGATCAATGGATCTATACCGATCTCAACTTTGTCTGTGGTGCCGGCCGTCCGGCCGTCCGTAGCATTTTTTTCCGGAACACTTTACGGCCACAGTTTTCAACCGATTTTCTCCAAATTTTCACACAAATTTCTTTAGCCGTTGAAGAAGAAGCTAACGAGGGCGATTTTTGAATTTCGAAAAAATGGCAGACATATGTCTGTTTGAATTTTAAAAAATTCGCTGCGGCCGAAAGGTTGGTCCGATTTTCACCAAAATTTCACCAATTACTGCTTATATTTTTTAAGAATTTTTGGTGTAAAAAGATTGCCACTTTTTAATTATTATTTTTTTAGTAGGGAGAAATTTCATACTTCTACCCATTACGAGAGGCACATCCGTAGGCCAAAGAGCCCATTATTTCTACCTTGACACTTAAAAATTTTTCAAAAAATAGAACTTAAAAATTTTTAAAAAATAAACGCAAATTTAAAAAAGAAAAACCCGGAAAATTTTTCGAAAAAATAACTCGAAAAATTAAAAAAAACTTGGAACGTTTTTGACCAAAAAAAAACAAACTTCCCCCTTCCTTACGTATACTTCTCCTTTCTTATACTTCCCCTTCCTTATACTTCCCCACCCTTTTACTACCCCCTCCATTATACTTTCCCTCCCTTCGTTATACTTTCGTTCCCTTATACTTCCCCCTTCGTTACACTTCCCTCTCTGTTATACTTCCCCTCCCATATACAGTGAAACTTCCCAATAACGGACACTCCTGGGGACCGGAAATTTGTCCGCTATATAGAGGTGTCCGCTTTTCGGAAAATAGGAAAAAAAAACTTTTGAAAACTTCTTTAAGGAAGTTAAAAACGAAAATGAAGTTTAATTTCTGATTAGGAAAACATAATGTATTATTACATACATATATACGATATTACATAATATCCACATACATATTAAAAATAAAAAATTAAACTTTTAAAAAGTCGGTAATTTTGAAGTGAAGATAAGAGTATAACTGAATTTTATAAATAAAAGACATGGCGAGGGACAAAAAGGGATTAACTAAGGTCAAAGATCATAAGTAAGATGCAAAGTGTAAACAAAACATCTCTAGAACAACAGAATGTCAATAAACTTAGTCCTTGAAAAAACGTGCTGTCCGCTTATAGGAGACTTTTAGGGGTAAAATTGAATTTTTCAGGCTGTCCGCGTCCGTTATTGAGAGTGTCCGCTTTATAGAAATATTTAGAATACCTTTTCCTATGTTTTAACGCCGGGGAATCAGAATTTGTCCGTTGAAGGGAGATGTCCGCTTTTAAGAGGTGTCCGTTAAGGGAAGTTTCACTGTACTTCCCTCTCCGTTGTACGTCCCCTCCGTTATACTTCCCCCTCCTATATACTTCCTCCTTCTATATACTGTCTCTTCTCTTTAAGGAAGTTTTCGTTGGAAGCTTTCAAACAAGTACTTTTTTCTCCATTGGCTCTGGAAGACCAAAAACCGATCATTTAGGGTATCATAATAACTTCTCTTTGAGTGATTTTAAAGAGTAAAGCAAAAACCGCTCATTATTTTATTAGAGGCCATAATAGTCTTCGTAAACACATTTTTGAGTTCAAACGAGTTTTAACCGATCGGTCCGGAATGAAAAGGGGCCACTCTTTATTATCGCCCTGGTTTTTATCGTTTTATTAATTTAAGACCTATTAAATAATTACTAGTGAATTTGAAACGTTATAAGGTAAAATTTCTTGAGATTAACGATAATAACACGATGGAATTAATTTTCCACCAAGGGGAGCTTTGAAAATTGGGTTTTAAAAGTGACGTGAGGGCCTGCAAAATGCACCAATATCAATTTTATCAACAAGCCTTAATTTTTGACGTTTTTGAGGAAAAGGAATCTGAAGTCTGTTTCCAAATACCGCAACCTCTTGTCCAGTATTTGGATCTCCGGAATCCCTGGTTTTCGATGTCTCCTCCCTGTTGACCGATCGATTTCAAATTTGGCACATATCTTCTCTAATACAATATGAGGTAATGCTCAAAATTTGAAGTCGGTCGGTCATCAGGGAGCTGAGATATAAGACTCTGAAACTTCGTGCATAAAGATTCCATCTCGATGTGACTTCACATTGTTGAGAGCTATGAATGATTGATCAGCTGGATGCAATAGATTCGGTCTCGATATTTGAAAAATCAGGCGATTTCTTCGGTTTATAGAGATAGCAAGATTTTATTGCAATAGGCTTAAAATAAAAATTTGCGTTGTCTTTTTTTAGACAGGGGGATTCCTTTTATCTAGTTTAGTAAGGCCATTTACACGTAGCGGGTATGAATGATTGATCAGCTGGGTGAAATAGATTCGGTCTCGATATTTGAAAAATCAGGCGATTTCTTCGGTTTAAGTATACGTAAGAAAATCTAGGTATCAAGATTTTATTGCAATGTGCTTAAAATAAAAAATTGGGTTGCCTTCTTTTTGACAGGGAGATTCCTTTCATCTAGTTTAGTAAGGCCATTTACACGTAGCGGGTGTGAATGATTGATCAGCTGGGTGAAATAGATTCGGTCTCGATATTTGAAAAATCAGGCGATTTCTTCGTTTTAAATATACGTAGCAAGATTTTATTGCAATAGGCTTAAAATAAAAATTTGCGTTTTCTTTTTTTAGACAGGGGGATTCCTTTATCTGGTTTAGTAAGGCCATCGTAGCGGGTATGAATGATTGATCAGCTGGGTGCAATAGATTCGGTCTCGATATTTGAAAAATTAGGTGATTTCTTCGTTTTAAATATACGTAGCAAGATTTTATTGCAATGGGCTTAAAATAAAAATTTGCGTTATCTTTTTTTATTTGGGGAGATTCCTTTTATCTGGTTTACTAAGGCCATTTATACGTAGCGGGTATGAATGATTGATCAGCTGGGTGAAATAGATTTGGTCTCGATATTTGAAAAATCAGGAGATTTCTTCGTTTTAAATATACGTTGCAAGATTTTATTGCAATGGGCTTAAAATAAAAATTTGCGTTGTCTTTTTTTAGACAGGGGGATTCCTTTTATCTGGTTTAGTAAGGCCATCGTAGCGGGTATGAATGATTGATCAGCTGGGTGAAATAGATTCGGTCTCGACATTTGAAAAATCAGGCGATTTCTTCGGTTTAAATATTCGTAGCAAGATTTTATTGCAATGGGCTTAAAATAGAAATTTGCGTTTTTTTTTTTAGACGGGGGATTCCTTTTATCTAGTTTACTAAGGCCATTTACATGTAGCGAGTATGAATGATTGATCAGCTGGGTGAAATAGATTCGGTCTCGATATTTGAAAAATCAGGCGATTTCTTCGGTTTAAATATACGAAGCAAGATTTTATTGCAATGGGCTTAAAATAAAAATATGCGATGTCTTTTTTTAGACAGGGAGATTCCTTTCATCTAGTTTAGTAAGGCCATTTACACGTAGCGGGTATGAATGATTGATCAGCTGGGTGAAATAGATTTGGTCTCGATATTTGAAAAATCAGGAGATTTCTTCGTTTTAAATATACGTTGCAAGATTTTATTGCAATGGGCTTAAAATAAAAATTTGCGTTGTCTTTTTTTAGACTGGGGGATTCCTTTATCTAGTAAGGCCATCGTAGCGGGTATGAATGATTGATCAGCTGGGTGAAATAGATTCGGTCTCGGCATTTGAAAAATCAGGCGATTTCTTCGGTTTAAATATACGTAGCAAGATTTTATTGCAATGGGCTTAAAATAAAAATTTGCGTTGTCTTTTTTTAGACAGGGAGATTCCTTTTATCTGGTTTACTAAGGCCATTTACACGTAGCGGGTATGAAGTTCTTGGAGAAAGAGCATTTGGTTTTTATTGTAGATGGTGTATCTAAGAAAGAGAATTTAGTACGTTATTATTGGAAAGGGGGTCTTCATTAAGCTCACGATTTTTCCGTTTATGAGAAAATAGGTAAAGGCGAAGTTGAGTAAATTTGCTTATTTATTGTTCTCGATGATGGTGTCATAACTCGGTCGTGATCAACAGAAGCAGCCGCGGATAAATGCGTTTGAAAATTACTCTAGACAACTGGGTTTCGTTATTTATGGGCGTGATATTTAGTTTGTTTCCATTGGTAAGTGGGTATCATGTTAAAGTTCGTGACTTCGGAGAGGTGATCCCGCCCTGCGCTATAGGAACATATCTCATGAAGTCCCCACCGATGCCCCACACCCCCTTCTGCAAAATCCTTAGAATTGTTCTACTCTCTATCTTTGCAATTGTTGTTTCATGATTTCAGATAAAATCTAGAACACTTTATCTGCTGGCCAGGGTCATGATACTCGGGCACGATTTGAAAAACGCCGGCTTGTCTTCCGATGATCAACTTAAAACCTTTTCTCTTTTTTTTATGCCTCATCTTATAAGTTTACTGGAACAATTATAATTTACGTCGCAATTACCAAACGTGAAATTCCAAGTGGACGTTTAAACCGCCCTTATCTACGCCCGTAATAAATAGATCGTAAAAGAGAGTAAAATAAAACGGTATGCAGAAGACAAGAAAAATGTTCCGGTTCCTTCTCGTTCTAACAGTACCAGCAAAAAGATTATTTATCGTTTTAGCTTTTAATAGAGACTAAGCGAATCCAATATTTAAGGTAGACGTGAGGAGTAGAGGCAATTAAAAAAATCAATAGTTGCCGAAAAACGCCCATTTTTTCGTCTTTTGGAAAAATTTTGGGCCACAAACTTCCTTATAGAAGTTATTGTGATACCCTTGAGGGTTTTTGGGGAAGGGTCTTCCAGACCCCGGAGGGTCAAATCGAATATTGATCTTTACCGATCTCAACTTTGTCTGTGGTGCCGGCCGGACGTCCGTAGAATTTTTTTCCGGAACACTTTGCGGCCACAGTTTTCACCAAATTTTCACACTTTCTTTAGCCGGTGAAGAAGAATGTAACGAGGGCGATTTTTGAATTTCGAAAAAATGGCGGAGATATGGCTGTTTGAAATTTTAAAAAATTCGCTGCGGACGAACCGTTGGCCTGATTTTCACCAAATTTTCTCCAAATACTCCTTATATTTTTTACGAATTTTTGGTGTAAAAAAATTGCCACTTTTAATTAATATTTTTTTAGTAGGGAGAAATTTCATACTTTTACCCATTACGAAGGCACATCCCTAGGGCAAAGAGTCCATTATTTCTACCTTGACACTTAAAAATAATTTAAAAAAAAGAACTTTGAAAATTTTTAGAAAAAAAAACATAACTAAAAAAATGGTTGAGAAAGAAAAAACTTACACAATTTTTCGGAAAAAAACCTGGAAAATTTTTGGAAAAAAATTTATATTAATTTATGTTATTAAGGACGTTTTTCCGGCGAAGAGCTGCTGGAAACAGCCCAAAAGTTTTTTTCGGCCAATAGACCGTAAAGAGCGACCAAAAAAAGTATTTGTAGGCTTTTGAAAACGACCATAAAGCCATTTTCTCGCTGTCAAAAATTAGAGAACGACCAAAAAGGCTGTTTAAGGACGTTTTTCTGGCAAATTACTGCTGGAAACGACCAAAAGGCTGTTTAAGGACGTTTTTCTGGCAAATTACTGCTGGAAACGACCAAAAAGGCTGTTTAAGGACGTTTTTCTGGCAAATTACTGGTGGAAACGACCAAAAAGGCTGTTTAAGGACGTTTTTCTGGCAAATTACTGCTGGAAACGACCAAAAAGGCTGTTTAAGGACGTTTTTCGGGCAAAAATGTCCTGGGAACTACCAAAAAATTTTTTTTCGACCAATAGACCGTAAAGAACGACCAAAAAAGGTGTTTGTTGGTCTGAGTACATATGAAAACGTTATACCCGTTATACTTCCCCTCCCTTATACTTCCCCCTCCTTCATACTTTCCTTCTCGTATATATTCCCCTTCGTTATACTTTCGTTCCCCTATACTTCCCACTCTGTTATACTTCCCCTGACTTATACTTCCCCTCCTATATACTTCCCCCTCCTAAATTATTACTTCTCTTTAAGGAAGTTTTTGTTGGAAGCTCTTCAAAACCAGTACTTTTTCTTCAACCTAAATCGTTTTTAGCCTATTCAGTTAGATCTGAGAGAAACTGGAAGAACTGGCGAGGAAAAAGTTAAGAAACTTGTAATTTTAACTGTGAAGGGTGAGTCGAAGAAGGTTCAAGGAAGTAGCAATCTTCCGTGGATTCTCTCTCTCCATTGAAAAAATTACTTAATACTTTATAATACAGAAAACCGTTATAGGTATCTTAAAATCTTAAGGATTTCCATCGATTGATAAAAATCTATCCAAATAAACCACTCTCGTTGTTTATTTTTTTGATCAAAATCTAAAGGTGGATAACACGACCCTCCCGGTCCGGGACATCACATTTGAACGATTTTTATCAGATTTATCTTACACGAGTGTGTTAAAGAAGAAGCGAGATCCAAATTGCTCGACAGGGACCGTGACCGTCCGCATTAGCACAACCGGTTGTTTCGCTCAAACAACGCCAGGGATTATTATTTAAGAAAGGAAAAAAAAATTATCGTAAAATCCATTAAAATCCATAGACTTTTAAATCTAAATGAGGATGTCATCGGCCACCCAGGGAATATTAAAATAAAAGGCGGGGGGTGTTGAAAAAGCGGTTAATTAGTAGAATTGATGTGTACACTCAAAGCTCACGGTCATATCAGATAGTGACGCCTAATGGTGACCAGAACGTCTTAATTACAAGAAACCAAAAAACAAAGAGAGAGGGCATTAGTGTAATGTGTTAATTAAACTTTGAATCGTGACTTTCGATATAAAAGGGGTTCAGGGTTACCACACAATTGACGTTAGTTTGTAAGAGCAGCCTCCCATTCTTATAGGTTTTGAGTTCAGCAAACCTGCTACTGGACGTCATATAACTTAAAAGTCAGCGGGAATCATTTTAATAATTGCGATGAAAACAAGGGTTATAATAATAAAATATGCTGCGAACGTGTGGATATGTTCTAGTTCATTAACCAAGGGATCGTTAAAACGTGGTTTAGTTAGCGGAGGGGTGCACTCAAGCGTTCAAAAGTCAACAGCTTCATTTCGTCAGACGTTTTCCCCAGTTTTTTTTCATCTCCGGTTTTTAATAACAACATACGAGTTGGAAAGTGGGCTAAAATTTATGAATGGACTCGAGGGCGTCAGCCTATCATTTTTACACTGGCAGTTCTCTTTCTCTCTCTCCAGAGTCATTAGTCCGCGGGTGATACCCTCCACTTGTACGTCAAAAGCGGAACGTGATTGATTCACCCCGAGACGTCGTTAAAGCGCTCTGTAGAACCGGAAATTAGCCGATTATTATCTCGCGTCTCTAACCCCCCTCCGCACCCTTTCACGTCAATCATACAAAAATCCTAAAAAGTCTCGACCAAAAAACGAAATCTATTTCCCGAAGGTGTTTTTGATTGATGAACTGACTTTTTTTTGGTGTTTCTCAATTCCTAGTAACCAAAAAAAAAAAACAATCTTTTGAGGGTTTTACAAGGTTTCCCGCCAGAGAAGAACCGTTAAAACAGCCTCTTTGGACGTTTTCAAATGTACAAATGCCTACTAACACCTTTTTTTTTTTTTGTCGTTCTTTACTGTCTATTGGCCGAAAAAAACATTTGGCTTTTTCCAGCAGTTCTTTGCCAGAAAAACGTCCTTAAACAGCCTTTTTGGTCGTTTCCAGCTGTAATTTGCCAGAAAAACGTCCTTAAACAGCCTTTTTGGTCGTTCTCTAATTTTTGACAGCGAGAAAATGGCTCTATGGTCGTTTTCAAATGTCGTTTAGCCGACAAAAACCTTTTTATGGTCGCTCTTTATGGTCTATTAGCCGAAAAAAAAAAACACTTTTTGGCTGTTTTCAGCAGTTCTTTGCCAGAAAAACGCCTTTAAACTGACTTTTTGGTCGTTTCCAGCGGTAATTTGACAGAAAAACGTCCTTAAACAGCCTTTTTGGTCGTTTCCAGCAGTAATTTGCCAGAAAAACGTCCTTAAACAGCCTTTTTGGTCGTTCTCTAATGTTTTTTGACTGCGAGAAAATGGCTTTATGGTCGTTTTCAAATGCCCTTTAGCCGACAAACACTTTTTTTGGTCTTTCTTTACGGTCGATTGGCCGAAAAAAACTTTTTGTCTTTTTACAGCAGTAATTTGCCAGAAAAAACGTCCTTAAACAGCCTTTTTGGTCGTTCTCTAATGTTTTTTGACTGCGAGAAAATGGCTTTATGGTCGTTTTCAAATGTCCTTTAGCCGACAAACACCTTATTTTGGTCGATCTTTATTGTCTATCGGCCGAAGAAAACTTTATGGCTGTTTCCAGCAGCTCTTTGCAGAAGAACACCCTTAAACAGCCTTTTTGGTTGTTGCGAGCAGTAATTTGCCCGAGAAGCATCCTTAAAACAGCCTTTTTGGTCGTTCTCTATTGTTTTTGACTGCGAGAAAATGGCTTTATGGTCGTTTTCAAATGTCCCTTAGCCGACAAAAACCTTATTTTGGTCGATCTTTATTGTCTATTGGCCGAAGAAAACTTTTTGGCTGTTTCCAGCCGTAATTTGCTGGAGAAGCATTCTCGAAACAACTTTTTTGGTCGTTCTCTAATGTTTTTTGACTGCGAGAAAATGGCTTTATGGTCGTTTTCAAATGTCCTTTAGCCGACAAACACCTTTTTTTGGTCGCTCTTAGTGGTCTATTGGCCGAAAAACCTTCTTCGTTTTTTTTGATCTAGGAAAGTAAAGGATTTTCATAAGTTTTTTGCCATCATATAGTCTGTATGCTGAGTTTTCTGTTTTCATCAGTACTGCCAGCACATAAGCCGTTCTTCAAACTAGTACTTTTTTTTATCCCCATCTAAAAAAATAAAAAAGAATTAATTTGTGACCAGTTTCAGCTTACTAAGCCTCATCAGGTGAGCTATTTCCCGATTATCGATTTCTCAAATTCTTCTAGAACTGAACGGCATTTGCCTGAGTATGCGGGAAGGTAGAATGGAACTTCCGTTTCCTCTTTTCTCCATTTCTCAGATGTATTTAATATCTAGTACGAAAATAGTTTTACTCTAAAGTAATTTTATCTTATTTTGGGTTAGTAAATTTCACCCTCCGTTATACATCCACCTCCATAATACTTCCCCTCCTTTATAGTTCCCCTCCCATATACTTCCCTCCCTTATACTTCCCCTGCCTTATACTTCCCCTCCCTTATACTTCCCCTGCCTTATACTTCCCCTCCCTTATACTTCCCCTGCCTTATACTTCCCCTGCCTTATACTTCCCCTGCCTTATACTTCCCCTCCCTTATACTTCCCCTCCCTTATACTTCCCCTCCTTTATACTTCCCCTCCCTTATACTTCCCCTCCCTTATACTTCCCCTCCCTTATACTTCCCCTCCTTTATACTTCCCCTCCGTTATACTTCCCCTCCCTTATACTTCCCCTCCTTTATACTTTCCCTCTTTGATATACTTCTCCCTCCTATATTTTGACTTCTCTTTTAGGAAGTTTTCGTTGGATGCTCTTCATTTTTAGTCTTCCTCCATGAAATAAATCCTCCAGATATTTTTTTAAAATTTTGGCATTTCTCCCTCTTTTCAAAAGAGAGAAAGAAAGTTCAATTGATATGGATGAGTCGAAGAAGCAACGGAGCGGCCGCGATTGAGGAGAAAAATGTGATTGCAATGTCCTTGAACCTTCTTCGACTCACCCTTCTCAAATAAAGTGACATCAAGTCTTTCCAATGTTTTTAACTTCCTCAAGAAGTTACTGTGATACCCTCCGACCCCCTGTTACTAGAAAAGGGTCTTCCAGACCCCGTAGGATAAATCTGATAAGTGATCTTTGCCGATCCTGACTTTGTCTGTGGTGCCGGCCGTCCGGCCGTCCGGCCGTCCGTCGCCACTTTTTCCGGAACACTTCACGGCCGCAATTTTCATCCGATCTTCACCAAATTTATACACAAGCTTCCTTTCACAGAAATCTTGAAAATGACGAGAGCTTTTTTCGAAATTTTTCAAAATGGCGGAGATATGACTGTTCAAAGATTTAAAATGAGCGCTGTGGGCGTACTGTTGGTCCGATCTTCACCAAATTTTCACTAAACATTCCTTGAATTATTTAAAAATTTTCCATGTTTTTAAAATTTTAATTTTCCAAAATTTTTTTTACTTAATAATTTTTCTAGGCAGAAATGTGAGTCACTTCGCCGGCTCGAGGGCGGCCTCTCTTTGGCTAACCGTACTGAATTTCTACCTTGATATAAAATTTTCAAAATAATTTTTTTTTTTTTTTTTTTAACTTCCTCAAGAATTTTTTTAACGGAAAATAAAATGGCGATTTATTAGGTACTTAATTTTTATTTTTTTTTTTCAAAAAACAGAAAACGAACAACAAAAATACCTAAAATTTCTAACTTCCTCAAGACTTACTGCGATACCCACCAAATTTATTTCACAACTTTTACAAAAATTTAGTTCTCCTACTTAATACTTCCTCCTCCTGTATCCTTGAGGAAGTTATCGTTGGAAGCTCTTCAAACCGGAACTTTTCTTGCTTTTTGGGCTATAAAATATTGTTTAACTTTTATCGTATAGGGGAATGATGAATCATCCCTTCATAAGAGAAATTAACACTGGCGGACCTAAAAGGCACTGCCTTCCGGAGACTGATGGAGTTCATGAGAACTCTACCAGTCTCCAGAATCTGATCCCTAGAGTTGGGGCAGTACAATAGATCCCTTAGGATTTAAGTGCGTAGGGGCTACAAAGTTAGCACCACCCCGGATATAATAAAAAAAAAAAAATAAGAGAAATTATGTAAATTATTTCTGTTTTTATTTTTTGTTTAATGTCCTCAGGGATTTGAGACCTTTTAGGGCGGCTATGACTTGCGTGTTGTTGACCCTGGTCTGGGTTCTCGTCATTAGTAAAATTCATGTTCACACAAAAAGAGGTTGACATATGAGGTCAAAAACGTCCGTGTCGCCACCAATTAACTTTTGTCATGTTAATACATGTTTTTATTTGTTTAGCCTCTTTAGACCCTTCACTCGGACACAAAAAATTTTAAAAAAGAGGCTAACTAGACGTGACGCAAAATCCGGACTTAAGCCTAATCTCGGGATTAGAAGAATATAAAAGATGGAGCCCTCTTTGGAAGCTATTATACACACAGACTAATGTCAACTAACGAAATTTATTTTGTACCGTTAAAATCTTCAAGTTGTTCGCAACATGTAAATTTCATCTTCTACTGATTTGCTGCACGTTTTATTAGGAGGAAACCATCCTCGACTTTCTCAACTCATAAATTTAAAAGTTAAAAAAAAAAAATCCATGCTCCGCTTTAACGGTTTCTCGATCAAAATATTAGGTGTACAAATGAAACTCGGCTAAAATCTACAAAATTCAAATTTACCCTGTGGCTGAGTTTCATTTTGTACACCTAATAAATAAAAATTGTAGGAAATTTAATTCTCTATAAATTTGCACTTAATTATTTTTTTCTCGGATGCACCATTTTCGGAAAATAATATTTTTTTTAAATAAATTTATCTTGAAAACATTGCATCCTAGAGAAAAAATGAATAGAAAAAAAATTAAAGAGAATTAAATTTCCAACAGATTTTATTTTGTTCATTTTTTCAATATCTGTAACGATTTACGATTTACAAGCCTTTAAAAATTAACCTTCTTAATGGTTATACTTCAATAACCTTCTTACACGGAGAAGGTCAACTTTTGATGGACTTTAACGCCTAAAATGTTTAAAATTTTGAAAAAATGAACTACTCGGTGTACAAAATGAAACTCGGCTAAAATCTACAAAATTCAAAACCCTGTGGCTGAGTTTCATTTTGTTCACCTAATGGAATTTTTCGCTTTGGTTATAAGACAAATTGAACTTCTTTATTTAATTTGCACTTCGAATAAAATTGATGGATTCCAAAAAAAAAGTTACACCATAATTTATTTATCAAGCTATCACTTATGACGCCTGGGGAAAGAATTTTTTTTTTTCATCTTTTCAGATTGATAGGTAACACTTAAAAACAAGAGCATTTTTTTGAAACTAACAAGTAGGAACGGTTCATTAGTCCGAACTCACGAACCTCAAGGCTTCTAAATTAATAGGATCATCCGGAGGGCTTAATTGAATTATCTTACCGGCCTTCGACCCAAATTCGAATGGGTGAAAGCTCAATAAAAAATATAAGAGAGAAGAGGGAAAAAAATCGATGATTAGCAAACCGTAATCAATTATTTTTAATTAATCTAAAAGCGATTTTTTAAATTTTTTGTTTTATTGTGTAATTGAAGTTACTAATAGCGAAAAGGCATTAGTACTTTTAAAGAAATCTCTTTTGGAAAGGGGTGTAATCAGAGCAAGAAGATTAACTCAGTCATCAAAAGGCGATTATTAGATTTAAGAACTACCAATTTTTAAATCGGGGCCAATCCTAGAATCATTTTATCTTTTGAATGAAATCAGAGCTTATTTGGTACTTCGCGTAAGAATTTTTTTTTTTTCGAAATATTACAGAAGAGAATCATGATAGGAAATGGGTAATTGAGGTGATTTGCGAGGCTTTTGTGGTTCGTTAATGTGAATAATGCTCCTGTTATTGGCGGTATTGAAAGAGGCCGAATCATTCTATTGAATTAGCTTCTAGAGAAAAAAAATAGGGAACGTGATGAACCCGCCCGTGTCCGATTGGTTAATTCTACACACCAATCACCCAGCACGCTTCTAGGCACGCTTTCTTTATCACGAAACTGTTTCCATTACAGTCCCAATGACAAAAGTCAATTTATTTAAAAGACTTTGAATGACGTGAGAGACAACTCATTGTTAGGCGTACCGTAAACATTCCTTCTTATTGATTCCATATTCTTCGTTTGATGTTCTTCTTCGAAAGAATTTCAAAACAAGGGTACTTAAGCAACTCGAGATTGGGAGGAGTTGTCCTAGCATCACAGCCAAGGAAAACGTAAACGACCAAAAATCTTTTTTTTCCGGCCAATAGACCATAAAGAGCGGCCAAAAATAGGTGTTTGACGGCTGAAGGACATGAGAAAACGACCATAAAGCCATTTTCTCGCAGTCAAAAAACATTAGAGAACGACAAAAAATGCTGTTTAAGGGCGTTCTTCTGGCAAAGGGCTGCTGGAAACAGCCAAAAAGGCTGTATCAAGGATGCTTCTCTGGCAACTAACTGCTGGAAACGACCAAAAAGGCTGCTTAAGGGCGTTTCTCTGGTAAAGAGCTGCTGGAAACAGCCAAAAAAATTTTTTCGTCCAATAGACAATAAAGAGCGTCCAAAAAAAGGTGTTTGACGACTAAAGGACATTTGAACACGACCATAAGGCCATTTTCTCGCTATCAATGAGAGCGACCAAATGGGCTGTTTAAGGACGTTTTTCTGGCAAGTTACTGCTGGAGACGACCAAAAAGGCTGCTTAAATTTGAGCTTTTTTCCCGAAAATTTTTGAAGTTCTTTTTTTTTCGAAAATTTTTCAAAGAATCGAGGTAGAATTAAAGGGATTATCGCCCAAGGGAGGTCCCTCTCGTTACGGGAGGAAGTACAAAATTTCTCCCAACTATAGTAGGGGTTTCTTGGTCATCTTTGCCAGGGAACGGGTGTTCTAATAAATTATTCAGAAAGTCAATTAATATGATTGCTTTAATCAAATATAAGTTATGTCAAGCTCTAAATATAAATAAACACTTTCCCGACAAATCATCGTTATTTAGAGATTATAAATTAAAAATTCGATGTACTCTAAATTTCTTAAAAAAGAGGAGAACGCAATTTAAAGCTTAATCTTTATCAATTATTCGCGGTACTTTATATAACGGATTTAATAAAAGCCATAATTTAATAGCTGAGACTTGCCAAACCACGTTTTAGATGCCCGCGTCCGTTTGGAAATAATGACCATTCGGGGTCTTTTAAAAAGTTTTCCATCGAGGCCAATTAGTTAAAAGAAACACTTTGGACTCTTAAATTAATCCTCGTAATGAGCGACTTACGTAAAACTTTTTTTTTAAATTAAAAATTGTCCTTAAAACGCAAATCGATTTCTGACTAAAAATCAAACAGTTTCTCCTTTTATTTTAAACAAATTTATGTAAATAATAAGTTTAAATAATTGAGGGGACAAAATCAAATTAGTCTATGCAAATGTAAAACCCGAAGTTTTGTCCAAATCTGGTATAAAAACAAATTAGCCTTCTAAAATAACCATTTTATATAGAAAAAAAAATTTTTCTCTCATAATTGTAAGTTTGTAAACCTTGTTATTAAATACTGGGTGTCCTAATCTTCTTTAAGTAATTAAGACATTTTAGATGATTGACTCATTTTGGTCACAGTTCATGTTTATTTATAAAGAAGATTAGTGTTATTAGGGAGATGTTTTAATCTGGCGCCACACAGAAGCAGAGATAAAAAGGTAGAAAATGACATGATGACAATGGATAGTTTTTCTTTTACTTAAAAAAAAAAGAAAGCGTATGTCTCTGTTCTATAAAAGTCGGTGTAAATAACGCAGTGGCAGTTTTACAACGTCGCGGTGGGGGTGGTACATGATAAACCGTAGAGTGTGCAATACTCTTTCGCCCTGAATAAATTACCATCGTTGATCTTGAAGTCATTACAAAAAATGAGACACAGTGGTAGCTGCCAACGTTATTTATTCACCTGATTTACATATAGTGCGTTTTTTATGTATGACGTCAATGAAACAAAATCCGGAAACTGGATGTTTTGAAGTTTCAGAAAAAAAAGAGAAGACAAAGGGGTGACCTATGACCTCGTATGTGGGAGGAACGTATCGGACTATTGAGAAACTGGAGACAAACGCCCACGTTGACGTTCGACAAGAAGCTTCTGTCGTCTCTTTAATCGCTCTTATAAACAAACGGAAGGCGAAAAAAAAAAAAACGTACTCAAGTTCTTAAAACATCATTAATGTCCAACGAAAATTTGCAGGTCAGACATCACAAACCAGAAAAAAAAGTTTTTCTTAGCCAAAAACTCGAAGAAAACGACAAAATACAAAATTTATTGTTCTCAACGAAGATAAAAACGCCCAAAAATCGAATAAGAAAGGTGTTTCTCGGCAGATAGACTACTGAAGCCGATTACAAAGGGGGTCTATTGGTTAATTTTAGGCGTTTTCCTCCTTGTTTTGGAAAAAAAACCTTCTCTTTCATGCATATTTGGTTGTTTTCCTTCGTTTTTTTTTATCTAGGAACCAAAGTAAAGAATTTCATAAGTTTTTCTGCCGTTTTAAAATTGTATAAAAAATTGTATAAAATTTGTAAAATTTAAAAAATTGTATAAAAATTGAAATCCACTTGTCCGAATGTCTTCTCGTCTACTGTCATCTCGTCCTAAAAAGGGGCGTAGCCTGTTAGGACTAGAATTCTTTCGGACGAGAAGACAGTTTATATCTTTTCTTTTTATTATTTTTAGGACGAGAATACTTTAGGACGAGAAAGTAAAAACAGCTGATTTTCGCCATAACATTTGGGAAACAGCCTAAGATCTTGGGTGCCTACATCTCATCCGAAAGTATTCTCGTCCTAAAGAGGAGCGTAGCCTGTTTTATTATTTTTATGACGAGAATACTTTAGGACGAGAATACTTTCGGACGAGATGTAGGCACCCAAGATCTTAAGCTATTTCCCCAGTGTTATGGCGGAAATCAGCTGTTTTTTTTTCTGTTTGGGTTGAGAAACCCCCAGTCTCTTTTCCATCATCTGCGGTTGACCTCACAGTTAAGATAATTATAAAATCTCCAGTGCTTCTAATTAAATTATCTTTCTTTTATGCAGACTTTTATAGTAAACAATTTATCAAAAGCGAAGACTGTGGTTGCATTCTTTGTGACCAAGTAGGAATAAAATATTCTTCCAAGATGCAATAACGCACGTCGCGCCGTTTGAAAATGAAGATGTGAAAAGAGAAAGATGATGTTTGAACAATGCGACCCCAAGTGTCCGATTGCATCTTCCATTTTCCATCTTAAAACTTCATCATGATTATAATTTATGTCCATCCGTATAAATTAAGGAGGAAATTATATTGATATATATGAAGATAGTCATCGCTGTTTGAGTATTCATGAATTCGCAGATTCTATGATAGGGAATGTAACCTGCTTCGCCCGATTCGATGCAAAATTCATCATGAAGCTCCCCCGCCGGCTTACCCCGGGTGGGAGTATTATGTTTAAGGAAGTGGGGCTCGACGCGGTAGTCATGACGTAGATAAAGTCCGTTACATATCCTTGTGAAGGCCGAACACTTTTGAAAGCTAATAGTGTCGGACCAGGTATACTAATATGGAAACTGGGCCACTAGGTTTCACTTTCTGGCCCAGAAGATGGAAAAAAAAATTCAATAACTATCGCCTGTTTAAAAACACGGTTTACAGAGAAAGGTTACGTGCGTAGAAGGTTATTCAATGATAATTCATGCATCCTCTTGTACTTCTCAACCTTCGCGGAAAACGGGGATGAGTTACGTCCGTTTCGTGAGCGGTGAGCTTTCAAGGGACACACGCTTTGGGATGCCCAATTACCGTCGGAAAATTATAGGGCTCTGGGAACCCCTCGGAGATTGATAATAGTCAGCCATTAGATGTGTAACACGGTAACTGCGACAAGAAAGATCTAAAAACGTGTTGACGCTCCAATTTTTTTCCTCACCTTATTATCGAAAATAATTGCGACTTAATTATACCGATTATCCTTTTATTAGACTTCTTCACCTCATTTTCAACAATAAAAATTCCTTTTTAATAATTTTCAAAAAATATATAATTATTATTTTCAAAGCTGAACCCATAACTTACAAGTTTAAGACATTTCGACATGACCAATCTTTAAATCACTTTTTCTATCGGAAATCGAGGGGTCGTTAGACAGTAGGAAGACATAAGGGAATTAATAAGGGAGCAATTGGATGAAAGTCCGTGGGAAAGATGAGGACGGGCACGTACTTAAAGGACTGTTATGAGGTAATCCGAAGTCAACTTCATCAAGTTTTTTTTTTGTCTCGAGCACTTTTTTTTCCCTTTTTCAACTTCTCGAAAACACGTCCTAGGTCTCTTGTCTATTCTCGTCACCACCTATTTTTTCATAGCATTCCATTACGTACTGTAAAACATTTTAATTGCAGTTTTTTTTAGACGGACGCTGCAAGAATCTTCTTGAAAAAGGTGAGACTGATGTACTTCCTGGAAGCTCGAACATTTTTTTTAAATTTCTGTTTCGGAAGGAAATTAGATCGCTCATTCTTCCCTCATGAGGGTTGGGTAGATGATATGTAAAAAATCTGAAAGGTAATCCTAGGGTTGCAAAATGTACAATTTTGGGCGTTTTTCTCGTAATTTTGGCCCAAAAAACCTTCTTTTTGCTGCATATTTGGTTGTTATACTTGGTTTTATGATCAAGGTCTTCAATTTCGAGGAAAAAAACGAGAGAAACGACCAAAACGGGCGGCAGATCAGATGGCAGCACTGATGAAAACAGAAAACTCAGCATAAAGACTATATTATACTTTAATAAAATGGAAATCATCTTGTCCGTATGTATTCTCGTCCTACTGTCTTCTCGTCCTAAAACTAACGTACAAAATTGCTGCGTCGGAGAAATGCGGCATTCCATCCCAGCTTGTATTAAACTCCTTTTTGCGCCTACCGAGCTCATCGTCCATCCCAGGGCCGCCTACAGGGTGAGCAAACCCTCACGACAGGAAAAAAATTAACCCCCTTGTGTGCTGATCCTCGCAAAATAAAACAAACTGACCGTGACTTGCTACGGGTTTTTGGGGAAGGGTCTTCCAGACCCCGTAGGGTCAATTCGAATATTTACCGACCTCAACTTTGTCTGTGGTGGCGGCCGGCAGTCCGTTTTCACCGAAATTTCACCAATTACTCCGTATTTTTTGACGAATTTTCGAAGAAAAAAGAACTAAGAAAAATTTTCAGAAAAAAAAATGAAATTCGGAAAATTTTTCGAAAAAAGAAAAAAAAATCGGTAAATTACAAAAAAAATTGGAAAATTAAAAAAAAAAATTCCCCCTCCGTTATACTTCCCCTGACTTATACTTCCCCTCCCATATACTTCCCCCTCCGTTGTACGTCCCCTCCATTATACTTCCCCCTCCTATAATGTTACTTCTCTTTAAGGAAGTTTTCGTTGGAAGCTCATCAAACCAGTCCTTTAAATAGGTTATAAAGCCATCGACAATGGTTTTGGCTATTGTTGAAGGAAAAATCTCTAGAGTGATATCCGAGGTGTCAAAGTTTCTTTTATTTTATTAATGCGTAATTAAACTTGTTGAATTAATCAACGGGATCCTCGTCTCTTGGAGAAAGTTAGCGAATCCCGGACGGTCTATTTGTCTCCAGTTGGAATTCGGTACTTATTAGTGACTTTGTCCAGACGAAGAGCTGAGCCATTAATCCGGCCTTTCCCCTCTCCCGCTAACATGATAAATATTATCAGTTATGGCCGATCGGATGATGTTGATGAAGCTGTACTCTCGTCAGGGTCACCGACCGTCAAACAAGTTTTGTCCTCCTCAGAATGTAATGAAAAAACTTTTTTTAAACTTCCGAATCTTTCGTTAATTAAACTTCCGTGACCCAGAAGACTAATCGCTTTTAAGAAATTTTGTCCCCACTGTCATTGCTCCTTAAAAGGAGATAAATAGAGCGGTGTCAACTCTAGGGCAGCGCGAGCGGTTGATATGTTGAACCGACTTCGCTCTGCACGTTTTTGAAAGTCACTTTTATCCTGCTATAAACTGTAAAACTCGTTCCCCATTTGCTTTTTCGAAATCCCTTTGAAATCTAATATTGTAACAAATCAATTTCGTAAGCTTTATTTTTAAAAAGGAACCTCCCGGCATCTCCACCTACGCGTTAAGATCAGGTAGCAAGGCCGGTTATTAGCCTGATTCAATATTGACACTAACGTAGGTTGTAATCAAAATTAATTGGCAATCATCGACCTTAAGATGAACCCTCACGTTCCGCCTCCCGGACTTCAAACAACCTTTACGGTTATTAACTCTAACTTTTTTTTTTCTAAAATAAAGTACCTACAACTAATAATTAAACAGATTCTTGATTAATATATAAATCAAATAGTGTGAAATTCATACTCTATAGGTATAAAATTAAACATTATATTTTATTCGAGCACAAGATGTTCAAAACTAGTTTGAAAGGTTGAAAAAGAAGGAAATGCTGAAAGGATAGGAGCAATCCGAAAAGATAAATTTCCGCCCGGAGTTTCTACTGAATGGGTTCCCTCCTTTAGATTTCTTTAATTACAGGGGAGAGGATGGCCTGAAGTGACAGGGAGCCATTGGTCAGCCTAATGCCGTAATGACCCACCCGCGGGCCTCGTTCTCTCAATGAAGACGTTTCAGGACACTGACACTCCGCACCATACATCAACTTAATCGTTCCGATACAGTTACAAAACTACCGTTTCTTTTTTGAAACACAAAAAATATGCGGTTAATTAAAAGGGAAATTTTTTTTACGTTGCCTAATGGCCTTTGCCTGTAGCCTATGGGCAGATACAAGCCTTTATTGAACTTCGTTGTTTATTGATAACGCCCATTCGGTTCAAACTCCTTTTAATCTGTTAATTAGCAAGGGCACTCCGCTACAGGTAGTGTTAAACCAAAGATAGCTTCCAGAACCAGCATTTAAAAAATATTCTATAGCTGCTCTCACAATGTCTAGATAATATTAAAAAGACACAGCAAATAAAACGTAATCAATGCTGTTTATTGACCTGCTACTTTTTATTCACCAGCTTTTCTTCCTAAAGAAGGTTCTTTGATGTCCCTCCGCAATGCCCAAACTGCATGAGTTTTCCCTCTATTTTACCATTTTTGGGACCTTTTTCCCGATAGATACAAGATCTGGGGGGTTCTGAATTTTTCGACGTTTTACTCAGTTTTATGGCTAAGAAACTTCCATTTTACCAAATTTGTGGTCATTTTCCTCAGTTTTTTGGTTTAAAAAACAACCTTTTTAAATTTTTTTGCATTTTCTTTGGTTTTGGTGTTTTTCACACCAGGGTGGCACATTTTCAGCCAAAACATCCTCTTCTGACCCTCAATTTGTCAGCCCTGAAATGCAGTTTTGTCAGATTTTTGTATTTTCTGAGGTTTTGGTGTTTTTCACAATTTTCAAACCAAAAAACGCCAGGGTGGCCACCTTTTCAGCCAAAAAATCCTCTTCTGACCCTCAATTTATCAGCCCTGAAATGCAGTTTTGTCAGATTTTTGTATTTTCTGAGGTTTTGGTGTTTTTCACAATTTTCAAACCAAAAAACGCCAGGGTGGCCACCTTTTCAGCCAAAAATCCTCTTCTGACCCTCAATTTGTCAGCCCTGAAATGCAGTTTTGTCAGATTTTTGTATTTTCTGAGGTTTTGGTGTTTTTCACAATTTTCAAACCAAAAAACGCCAGGGTGGCCACCTTTTCAGCCAAAAAATCCTCTTCTGACCCTCAATTTGTCAGCCCTGAAATGCAGTTTTGTCAGATTTTTGTATTTTCTGAGGTTTTGGTGTTTTTCACAATTTTCAAACCAAAAAACGCCAGGGTGGCCACCTTTTCAGCCAAAAAATCCTCTTCTGACCCTCAATTTATCAGCCCTGAAATGCAGTTTTGTCAGATTTTTGCATTTTCTTTGGTTTTTGTGTTTTTCAGAATTTTTAGGCCAAAAAACGCCAGGGTCGCCACATTTTCAGCCAAAAAATCCTCTTCTGGCCCTCAATTTATCAGCCCTGAAATGCAGTTTTGTCAGATTTTAGCATTTTCATTGGTTTTGGTGTTTTTCAGAATTTTAGGCCAAAAAACGCCAGGGTGGCCACATTTTCAGCCAAAAAAATCCTCTTCTGACCCTCAATTTATCAGCCCTGAAATGCAGTTTTTTTTTTCTCTTTTTTTTTTTTCAGATTTCTGCATTTTTTCAGTTTTGGTATTTTTAGAATTTTTAAGCCAAAAAACGCCAGGGTGGCCACATTTTCTATCCAAAAATACTCTTCTGACCCGCAATTATCAGCCCTGAAATTGAGGGAAAATGCAGTCAGATTTTTGGTCAATTTCTCTTTAGCCAGGGTCCCACCTACTTTTAAGGTGTTACCAACAGTTTTTTGGATTCTTGGACAATTTCTTCTCGATTTTCATTCTCCTCAAGTTCCATTGGATTTTCAGTATATTTTGAGGTTTCTTTAGGTTATGTGTCAAAAAATGACAGTTTTACCAGCTTTTGTACCCATTTACCGGATTTTCATAAGTTTTCCTCCATTCTTCAACCCTTAAAACCCAGTTTTACCAACTTTTTTGGTTAGTTTCCACTATTTCTGTAAGCTTAAAGACCCTTTAAAGGTGTTCGGTTTTTAGGAAGAAAGAATTTATGGGCATTTTCCCATAAAGCGTAGAACCAAATTTTAGATCATTTTCTGCAATGCTTCAGCCAAAAGGGACCTTTTTAACCAAAATTTTTGGACCTTTAGTTTTTTGGCTGAAAAACAAACATCTCGTCCGAAAGTATTTTCGTCCTAAAGTATTCTCGATAACCGTCGAGGGTATCACAATACTTCTTTAAGGAAGTTAAAAATGTAATCCCGCTGTTTGCAGTCATTTGCGCACCAAGCTTCATTTTCTATGAAAAAGCGAGAGATTTCAGGGCGTCAGGAGTTGTACTAGCGCTTGGTATGTAGCCGTTGCCGCGACGCCTCAAATCGGCTCGAGTTCATCGAAACCTGTAGTCAAGCATTTTTCCATCTGTCGATTAAACTAATCAAGAGTAAATAAAAGTAATTTGTAATAAATCCAATGGTTCTGGTCACCAATTAAAATCACTTTAAGACAAATACCTGACAGAATGTCGATAAGCAAAGATCGTCTGACTAATTGAGCATGAGTTAATTGACTTCCGATAATCCTGTTTTTAAAAGGTTTCTTGGTGGGGAAGATCTTGTTTTCAAGCACGAGAGGGACAAAAAACCGATCTAAAATCCAGTATTTGCAAGGACATTATAAAAACATCAAGTGCCATATTCAATAGGATATAATATTGATGAATGGTTGATTGTGGATGGAAGGTTCGATAAACATGTCATGTGGAACCGCTGGTGGTCTCCGATATGCAGGAGGGGGTAACGGACTAAATCAAAAACTTGACAGTCGTACTGGAGACAAGTCAATCTGACCCGAGTGAACCTCCTTATTTGCATATCGTACGCGAATATAAGAAACGGTGAAGAAGTCGTCTAGGAACCTCATTTTTTTTCTCCACTCTCTTGATTTTCTCCTCTGTATTAATTTATACAGAAAAATAAACGTTTTTGTCTTTGGAAATTCGCCATTTCCGTTATCTCTGTGGGTGGTTAACCTGTTTTGTCCATAGGGTAATTTAGCATTGTCGCTATTTATGTTTAAAAATTTTTTAAGCATAAAAATGTGAAGATAAAGGTAGAAAAATCAATTCTGTGGAGTCCCGCAGGGTTACATTCTAGGCCCTATACACTTCTCATTGTTTACTATCAATTTCTCTGGTAGGCAGGATGTTAAAACTGAATAAAAACATCATAAATTAATAATTAATTAGTGCCTACATCTCGTCCTAAAGTATTCTCGTCCTAAAAATAATAGAAAAAGAAAAATATAACTGTATTCTCGTCCTAACAGGCAACGACCCCTTTTTGGGACGAGATGACAGTAGACGAGAAGACATTCGGACGAGTGGATTTCAATTTTTATACAATTTTTAAATATTACTTTAATAAAATAGAAATCATCTCGTCCGAAAGTATTCTCGTACTACTGTCTTCTCGTTCTAAACTAACGTACAAAAATTGCTGCGTCGGAGAAATGTGGCAGCGTTCCACCCAATCAAGTTTTAACTCCTTTTTGCGCCTACCGAGCTCCTCATCCATCCCAGGGCCGCCTACAGGGTGAGCAAATCCTCGCGAGAGGAAAAATTAACCCCCTTTTGTCATAAAACGAGCACATCCTCGCGAGAGGAAAAAATTAACCCCCTTGTTTCACAAAACGAGCTGATCCTAGCAAAAATAAACAAACAAACCGACCGTGACTTGCTGGGGTGGAACGCTGCCCCATATCTCCGACGCAGCAGTTTTTTGTACGTTAGTTTTAGGACGAGAAGACAGTAGGACGAGAATACTTTCGGATTATGAGAATACATTTCATTTAATTTTAAGTATATACTATTGTACACATATTTTTAGGACGAGAAGACCGTAGGACGATGATTTCTATTTTTTTTTTTAAGTATAATATTTAAAAATTGTATAAAATTGATTTACACTTGTCCGAATATCTTCTCGTCCTACTGTCATCTCGTCCTGCTGTCATCTCGTCCTCTGTCATCTCGTCCTACTGTCATCTCGTCCTAAAAGGGGTTTTTTAAGTATAATATTTAAAAAATTGTATAAAAATTGATTTACACTTGTCCGAATGTCTTCTCGTCCTACTGTCATCTCGTCCTACTGTCATCTCGTCCTCTGTCATCTCGTCCTACTGTCATCTCGTCCTCTGTCATCTCGTCCTACTGTCATCTCGTCCTAAAAAGGGGTTTTTTAAGTATAATATTTAAAAAATTGTATAAAATTGATTTACACTTGTCCGAATGTCTTCTCGTCCTACTGTCATCTCGTCCTACTGTCATCTCGTCCTACTGTCATCTCGTCCTCTGTCATCTCGTCCTACTGTCATCTCGTCCTAAAAAGGGGTTTTTAAGTATAATATTTAAAAAATTGTATAAAAATTGATTTACACTTGTCCGAATGTCTTCTCGTCCTA